>CM060706.1:22995085-23212585 GCA_030686995.1 Artemisia argyi | reverse complement strand
ACGCAATGTTCGCATCCATTTCCTTCATCTTAATACTGAGAACTTTCATCTCTTCCAAACGCATAATCGTTCGTTTTTCTATTTAGCCACCTCATATGCTTCTTGGGCCGCTTCTCGTTTGATACGAAGCTCGGATGACATAAAGTCCCCGAATTGGCTTGACGAGCCCCTTCCCTGGTACTCGTCGTGGTTTCGGATTTGGATTTTTTTCGAAGCATGTTTTTTGCCGCGGCGGACGTTGTCTTTCATCTTGACCGAATAGCACCTCGTTGCTTTGCCCGAGGACATCACCGGTTAAATCAACCGGTTCCGGCGCGTCCCACTTTGCATGACTTTTCGAAACTTCTCACGCATCCTCTTGGGTAAACGAGGCTCCTTGTGCTCGTCACGGTACGTTTGTCTAGCCCGTCTTATGTTATCCAACTCATTTTCGCCACTTTTTTTCTAAGTGTTTTGCATGTTTGTAGACCGCGTTGAACTTTTGGCAATTTTGGGCCAACGTATGCCACTTGCTTGTCAACATATTCTTATTGTGTACTTGAAAATTTGTCTTATTGAACTCGTGCATAACCCGATACCAAAACGTGTTGCCCGCTTGTGAAAGTCTGACAGTTTCATCCTCGGAAACGGCAATGTAACACGATGCAAGTAGTGTTTCCTATTTTGGTTGCCAACATAATATAGTCTCGGTCACGTCGGGATTTCTTTCGGAATATGGTTTGGGATCTTTGGATTTTTTTGACTTTCGTTTACCTTGACTTTTGGGCTTTAGGGGAGACATAGGTAGTTCAGATTCTTCTTGTTTTTCGACTTGCGTACGTGAGGATTGGGATGGCAGTTGTGATTCTTGGTCGAATTATAGATTTTGAAAATTGGCATTTAGCATTGCATTGTGTTGTTGCCACATAAGAAATTGTTGTCGTTGTAGGTAAAGTTGCTCGGAAGACAAGCCGAGTGGGTTAGAAAAAGTGGTTGAAGAAGGCCCCGCGTTCGGGTTATTAAAACCAAGGAGGTTCAAGAAACTCTCGTTATTATTAGGAATTCCCGATATATTTTTTTTTTTTTTGGAGAAAGGAAGTATTTGAGTTTGAGTTGTAGAAGTGTGTAAAAAAAAAGGGTATGAAAGTGTGTATTTATATTGAGTTATTATTATTATTATTATTATTATTATTATTATTATTATTATTATTATTATTATTATTATTATTTTATTTTTTTATTATTTTTTTATTTTTATTTTTTAAAGAAAACTAGCCGTGTATAGTCAGGGGCTGATTATTATTATTATTATTATTATTATTATTATTATTATTATTATTATTATTATTATTATTATTATTATTATTATTATTATTATTATTATTATTTTATTTTTTATTATTTTTTTTATTATTATTTTATTTTTTTATTTTGAAATCAAAAGTTGTCGTATAAAACATGATATTTTTTCTTTTTTTGTCCACTTCTACATTCCGTCTCACGTTGCCATAGTAACGTGGAGCTCAACGTTGGCCATAACACCGTGAGCATGGTATGGCAACGCAGCCATAATGCCGGCCACGTCACCAAACGCCGTATCAAGCATTACCATACCGATTGCTCTTACAGCTCTGTAACTCTGTAAGACGTTGCAAAACTAGATGCTTTGATAATGAAACTAAATGCTTTGATGCTATGACTAGTGCCGTAAAAGACAATATAAAAGTTATGACATGTGAGCAACGTGAAAGCAATAAGAGGGTGTTCGGGGTTGCGTTTTCTATGTGAATATCTGATTATCACATTTAGAAAACGCAGATAATCAAATTGTAGTGTTTGGCAACCAAGTTTCCAAAATCGCTTATTTGGTTTAAAAGTCTTCAAAACATGGATTTGAAAAAGTAGGTGCTCACCTGCTTTTGCAAAACGTGATTATGTTTCTCTTGGCAAATTACCGATCTACCCTCCCTTTTGTATGGATTTAGTTGTGAACTTGTGATGTGGTGGAAAAATGTTACAAGTTGCAGGTTTACAAATTGTAGGCGAAGAAGTATATGGTCAAGAGAGTTGCCCTAAATACATTTTAAAAGTAACATTATAAGTTATCTTTAAGGCTCAACTTAATTATCAAATTTATCTCTTGGCCCAACATAATAAACATTTTACCACATATATGAAAGTGAAATATTTTTGTAAATAAGTTATAATTATAAGTTACAAATTAAAAAAATAATTATAATCATACGTGTTAAATCAAAATAATTTAATTATGCAAATGTCCATTTTGGTAATTTTATGCATTAAGTTTTGCCGAACATTAAAAAATCAATTATTTAATTATTGCGATATCAAACAACAAAATCAAATTCAAACACTATATTTCATAATCATGTTTTGTAAAAGCCGATTATCTAATTATCCATTTTCAAAACGTATATTCTCTTTTCAATAAGCAATCCCCAACCCCCCCCCCCCCCCTGAGTGTACTTAATATCAGTATTGATTAACTAGCGAATAAACAACCCAAATGCCATATGGCTTCTTCTTCTCTTCTCGACAAGGCAATAACCAAAACTTATGCTATTCATAACTTTTCTATACAAGAAACCAAGTATACATGAAATTATTAATGAAATTCAAACAGTTTACAATAAAACTAAGGGGTATTCATCGGTTCGGTTCTCGGGTTTGTGGATTGTATGGTCTGGGTTTATTTGTTTGAGAATTTTTAAAGTTAAAAGCAAAATCAAACCAAACCAATTATACAATGGATAAAACTAATCCATGCACCAAATTAAAATTCGGTTTGGTTTTGGTTAAAAAAATCAAGTAAACATGAAACTATAATCAAGAAATTATAAATAAAAAATCTAAAAGTTCAGATAAAATAAAAAATCAAAATGTCTCACAATGTGCTCAAGTAAATCAACAAAACAGGCGTTTAAGAAATCAAAAGGTTTCACAACTTAAATGAAGTAAATGAAAGTAAAAAAAGATAAAATGTTCTTCAATACAAATCCTCATAAAGTCTTATTAGCTTGAATATGTATTCAAGCATCCAAACCTAGTTGAATATAAGGAATTAAGGATTGTTATTAAGGATGATAAGATAGAAACTATGTATATTTATATTGTTACTTTCTTATCTAGATAGAGATATTCGGTTTCTTTAGTTCGGGTTGGTTATACTTTTGTCAAACTTTAAATCAAACACCAATTAAATACTTCGGCTGGGTTTCAAACAAAACAATACACCAATTAAAAATTTCGATTAGGTTTTGTTGAAATAAATAATGCCTAAAAACATTGTTAACATATTAACAATATCTCTATGTTTTGAAAATTACAAAACATAATTTCATTGAACTAAAAATTATGACGTAAACAAGTATTTAGTGATAAATATTTCCATTTACATCCAAATCACTTAAGGTATGAATAAACAAAGTGTTTATTGCAATCTATGATCAAAGAAAAATTTTCTAAGTCACTAGAACTTTTATAAAATGTCATAAACATTTTATATCTTTTATAAAATCACTTTTGGAATTAAAAGAATATGTTTAATTCATCATAAATATATGATTTCAAATTTTCAACCAAAAATGGCAAATATTATCCAGAAAAACCTTCCCCACAAAAGGACAAACAATTCAAACGTTCTCGAGGGGGCGGCCCCCTTAATTCATAGGCGGCCCCCTTAATAATTAAGGGGACCGGCCACGCTCCAGAACAGTAAATTGTTCTCCTATAAATACTGGTTCATTTCACAGATTTTTCTCACCTTTTGCACTCTTAAACTTTCTGTTCTAGATCTCCATTTCTATTCTTTAAATCCTTTGATCATACATACATAAATCTTTGTTTCAAAGTGATCCAAACATCAACCTCTCAAGTGTAAGAGAAGAATACTTCTAGCCTCCAAGACAAGAAGTATTACAACTTGTTGTGACCTCCACATCCAAGTTGTTAGAGCATCATTCATTACATATATTTCTTTGTGTTATTTGTTGTGAATATTTGGTAGAAGATAGATTAGTTTAGTGTGTAGATAGAGTGATTGTTTAGAAGATTGGTGTGAAGTAGATAGTTTGGAAGTAGATAGTAGTGAAGAAGATAGTTGGGAAGTAGATAGTTGTGAAGAAGATAGTTGTGAAGATATATAGGTGTGAAGTAGTTGTGTATAAGGTGTGATCAAGTTGTGACTAAATTGTGGTGTGTAAATTGGTGTATAAGGTTTTCTCTGCTATAAGGGAGCTTGTTGACATAGTGAAGAAAATTCTCGAGTTAGGTGCTCGGGGAGTGGAGTAGGGCAAGGAAGGTGTCCTTGTAGTCGAACCACTATAAATCTCTTGTCTCGTGGTTCGATCTTTCCATCTCTCATTTATTTCTTTACTTAAATTATTCTTGTTATATCATACATATATATTGTTGTTTACATTGTGCAAGACTTGAGTTCACATAATATCGAATCTAAATTTTTGAAAGTTAAGAAAACACACAAACAATCTTTTATAACAAATTAAAAAGACGTAAAACTATTCAAACCCCCCCCCCCCCCTTCTAGTTTTCCACAATTGGTATCAAGAGCCAGGTCTAGCAAGTTTTTTAAAATATATTGTATTTTGAAACTTGTAACGATCTATGGAATCTGAAAAATATTTAGAAGGGCAATCTATGCAAAGACCACCACTATTTGAAAGTGATGGATTTTTATATTGGAAAAATAGATTCGAAACTTATGTGAAATCTAAAGATCTTGATCTTTGGCATGTTATTACCTTTGGTAACTTTCCTCCCACTCAACAAAATCCGGAAACTAAAAAGGATGAAATTGTACCTTTTGAAAAACAAAATGATGATTTGAAAAAGAAACTAGCTAAAAATAATGAAGCTAAGATGGTAATTTATAATGTGTTACCGCGTAAAGAATATGAAAGAATTTTTATGTGTAAAACCGCCAAAGAAATTTGGGAATCACTACTTATTACTCACCAAGGTAATAGTCAAGTCAAAGATAATAAAATAGATCTTCTTGTACAACAATATGAACAATTTACGATTCCGGAAGATGAATCAATTGATAATGCTTATGCTAAATTTAACACTATTATCACAAGTTTAAAAGCACTTGATGAGACATTTTCTAGTAAAAATTGTGTTAGGAAATTTCTTAGGGCATTGCATCCAAAATGGCGAGCTAAGGTCACGGCAATTAAAGAATCAAAGAATTTGATGACGTTATCACTTGATGAACTTATTGGCAACTTGAAGGTCCATGAATAAATTATAAGAAGAGATTCGGAAACGGTCAAAGTCAAGAAAGAACAAACCAAATCCATTGCTATAAAAGCCAAAAAGGAACCTAGTGACGATGATGACTCAAGTGACGAGAGTGAAGACGAAGAATATGCAATGGCCGTAAGACAATTCAAGAAATTCTTCAAAAGACGAGGAAGATTCACTAGATTACCACGAGGCAAAAGAAATTCATTCCAAAGAAATAGAAGTGATAACTACATGAAAATAAAGTGCTTTAGATGTGGAAGTCCAAATCATGTCATTGGTGAATGTCTAAAGCCACCGGGTTATGAAAATCAAGGCGCCTTTGTTAGTGGAACATGGTGTGATAGTAACAAAGAAGAAGTGGAAAAACCAAGAGACGAAAAATGTTTTGTGGCCAAAGCAACCGACAAAATATGTTTAGGAATTGACTTGGAGCCTGACGAATGGATCAAGGATAGCAGATGTTCGAGGCACATGACGGGGAACCGCAAGCTATTTTCTACGTATAAGGCATACAATGGAGGTAACGTTATTTTCGATAGTGACTTGCGTGGAAAAATCATTAGCAAAGGTACGATTTCTCAAGACTCACTTACTATTGAAAATGTTGAGCATGTAGATAATTTAACATATAACTTGCTTAGTATAGGCCAAATATGTGATAATAAATGTAGGGTTACCTTTACCGAAGAGGATAGCGAAATAGTTAAGAATGGAAAAATCATTAAGTAGAGGAATTAGAAAATGAGGCATATATGTTATGAAACTAGGAAACAAACCAGAAGATAGGATATGCCTAACAACCCTAGACGAAAACTCCACATTGTGGCATAGGAGATTAGGACATGCAAACATGCAACAAATACAATCTTTGGCCTCTAAAAAACTAGTTAGAAACTTGCCTAACCTAAGATATGACAAGCATTTTTGTGATGCATGTAAAATTGGAAAACAAGTTCATGCTAGTCACAAAGCTAAGAATATAGTATCCATTACTAGGTGCCTAGAATTATTACATATGGATCTATTTGGTCCATCCGTTGTTCGGAGCTATGGAGGAAACCAGTATACCTTAGTAATAGTAGATGACTATTCACGATACACGTGGACTAGGTTCTTAAGTGACAAAACCCAAGCTTTTGAAAAATTCGAAATATTTAGTAAAATAATTCAAAATAAATTGGGATGCACAATAGTAGCCATTAGGACGTACCATGGTAGGGAATTTGACAACGAAGTACAATTCAGAAATTACTGTGATTTAAATGAAATATCTCATAATTTATCCACTCCTCGTACTCCTCAATCAAATGGCGTAGTAGAAAGAAAAAATAGGTCACTATAAGAAATGAGTAGAACAATGTTAAATGAACAATCCATCCCACAAAAATTTTGACGTCACGCTGTAGATACATCAACATATATTATTAATAGGGTATCAATTAGAAGAATTTTAGGAAAAACTCCTTATGAGTTACTAAGAGGTAGAAAACCTAACTTAAGCTACTTTAGGGTATTTGGAAGTAAATGTTACATTTTAAACACTAAAGATTACCTTACTAAGTTTGACCCAAAATCATATGAAGGAATATTTTTAGGGTACTCACAAAATAGTAAAGCATATATAATACTTAACAAACACACTATGAAAGTAGAAGAATCATTAAATGTAATATTTGATGAAACACCACCACCTCCTAAAACATTACCTTTAGAAGATGATGACTTAGTCAAAAATGAAGCTATTGAGGTTAGCAAAACAAAACCCATAGGAAATGATAATGAAGATATTGACTTAGGAAATAACGAAGTTGTAAATATCAAAGAATTTAAATCACGTCCATTAGATAATATAATATGACATCTTAATCAAAGAACCCTTAGGTCACAAGCCCAAGATAAAAATAACTTCTTTTGTTTCCTCACAGCAATAGAACCTAAGAATATTAATGAAGCATTAAAAGATGAAAGTTGGGTTATAGCTATGCAAGAAGAATTAAACCAATTTAAAGCAAATGATGTGTGGGAATTAGTCTCAAATCCAATTAACATGACCATCATAGGAACTAAATGGGTATATAGGAATAAGTTAGATGAAAATGGAATAGTAACTAGGAACAAAGCTAGGTTATTTGCCCAAGGTTATAATCAATAAGAAGGAATTGATTATGACGAAACTTATGCCCCCGTAGCTAGACTAGAATCTATTAGGATATTACTTGCCTATACTTGCGCCCTAGACTTTAAGAGTTTAAGTTATTCCAAATGGACGTGAAAAGTGCATTCCTCAACGGTTTTATCAATGAGGAGGTTTATGTGGCACAACCTCTAGGATTCATTGACTTTGCAAAACCTGATTATGTTTATAAGTTATAGAAAGCTTTATATGGACTCAAACAAGCTCCTAAGGCTTGGTATGATCGATTAAAAGCTTTTCTTATCAAACATAATTATTCCATGGGAATGGTAGATAACACTCTTTTCACTAAAAAGAAAGACCCAAATCTCATCATTGTTCAAATATATGTTGACGACATTATATTTGGATCGACTTGTCAAGAAATGTGTGATGAATTTGCCAAAATCATGCATGATGAGTTCGAGATGAGTATGATGGGTGAACTAAACTTCTTCCTAGGATTACAAATAAAACAATTAGAAGATGGAATATTCTTTAACCAATCTAAGTACATTAAGGAAATGCTTAAGAAATTTGGCCTAGAAGACTCAAAACCCATGAAAACTCCCATGTCTAGGGAAGTGAAACTCACAAAGGATGATGAAGGAGAGTCCGTAGATAACACTAAGTATAGAGGAATGATAGGTAGTTTACTATACTTAACGGCAAGTAGAATCGATATCATGTTTAGTGTCTGCCTTTGTGCCCGCTTTCAAGAGGATCCCAAAACCTCTCACCTAGAAGCGGTTAAGTGTATCTTCCGATGCATTAAAGGCACTATACACTTAGGATTATGGTATCCTAAAGGATCCGGCATAGAAACCATCATCTATGCGGATTCGGATCATGCGGGAGACTACGTAGATAGAAAGAGCACTAGCGGTATTTGCACTTTTATGGGATGTTGTCTAACATCTTGGTTTTCAAAGAAGCAAACCGCTCTTGCTATTTCTACCACCGAAGCTGAATACGTAAGCGCTGGAAAGGCATGTCAACAAGCACTATGGATGAAACAAGCTCTCATAGACTATGGCATTAAGTTAGAAAATGTTCCTATTATGTGCGATAACAAAGGAGCGATAGATTTAAGTAAAAATCCGGTTCAACACTCTAGGACTAAACATATAGAAATACGCCACCACTTCCTTAGAGATAATGTACAAAAAGGAAACATATCTATAGAAAAGGTTGCATCGGAAGATAACATTGCGGATATATTCACTAAACCCCTTAAGCGTGAACTATTCAACCACTTGCGTTTAGGATTAGGAATGATGGAACAAGTTGACTAAATTCTATTGCATTTACACTAATTTTTACTTGCATAAAAATTTATGTTTCTTCCACTTCTCCATTTCTGAGTCTAAGAATCTATTTCGCACAAAATTAAAGATTGAGAAACCTCATTTTTTATTGCATATACTCTCTTGTAAAACCAAATCAAAGTTTCTTGAAAACTATTCTCACATCTAGGAATTACATGAAAATAATTTTCCTTGCATTGTTGAAAAATGCTAAAAACCTTTTTCCTAAATCATGCATAAACTCTCACATAAATTGTCAAAGTATATAATCTAATATATATCTTTGACATTCATGAATCGAGCAAAAATTGAATCAAGGAGATTTTGGATTGTTTCTTAGGAAGTTTACTTATTTGCATTTAGGAGTCGAAACAATCACAACTCCACATTTGTTGCATATAGGCACACACTAGGACAAAATCACTCACAATGTTGTCATCTTGTTCCATCACTAGTTTTCACTCATTAGTTGCCTTTTCCTTTGATCTAAAATAGTTACTCTAGGAAGATTTAGTGCCTTTGCCATTACTTGTCTCTTCTAGATTATTATTTATTGCTTGTTTGCTCTATTTATTAAATGTTTTTGCATGCATGCTATATTATGATTAGATTAGATGCTATATTGCCTCAAAGAGTTGAACTTGCTTGAATCCAAATCCAAAAACACAACCTTTCTGCAAATTTTCTTCCAAAAACTCAATTATGTCAATCTGGAAAACACCAGATGGGCGGCCCCCTTAATTATGTAAGGCGGCCCCCTTAATCATTAAGGGGACCGCCCCCTAATTAAGGGGACCGGTCATCTGATGGTCGGGTTTACAGAATCTTTTCTGCTTTTTAGCCCATTTCAACCTACATTTCCCAATTTTCTCCAACATATTTTGTCCTAATCTCCCAAACAAACCTTATCCATCCATAAACACACAAATCTTACACTATAAATATCCCAATCTTCAAAACTCTCCATTCATCCCATCATGAACTCTCCAAAAAAACCAAAACCAAAAGCCTCAAGGCTAGCAAGGATGACGGAGAAACCTGTTTGGCGAAGAAAAAGCCCTCGAAACAAATCCATCATAACCAATGAAGTTGGAAATCACTCAACACCTCCAACTACTTACTTCCCTAACTTTACACAAAACCCACAAGGACATTCATTTGATCCTCTTTACAAACCATACAACATTGGCCAAACATCCACTTTCACGCCAAACTACTCATCTCAACCTCCAACCACTTATAATGATCCATATAAGTTTGATCAACCATAAAACTACACTTCTAACAATTTCAATTCCAACTACACAACCCCAATTCATCCATATCAACACAATGATTCTATCCACATTGCCACGGAAAAGCAAAGGTTCCGTGATGAAATAAACCAAATCCATGATCTTAGTGATCTCCTTGCTATGCATCTTGCACAACGCAACAAAGGGCAACCTCCATCATCACCCTATGCAAATTGCCTACCTCACTCTCTCAACTTGGATCAAGTTATAAACCACACTCACTTTTGCCCTTGTTGCATCTTCCTTCAAAAACAAATCCTCTACTTGAGTGAAGATATTTCTTGGATCGAATATCTTCTCACTCGTCCTCATCCAATACCACCCTTGACATGATACAACATCGTGAGATCCACCTCTTCCGCTCCATACCCCACTCCATATCCTTCTCCCTCAAACAACTAAGCTCTATGCTTATGTTCCCCTCAAGCAAATAAAACACTCAACCATGGGTTGCAAGCAAGTCCAAGTGCTCTCTTTGGCAATTTAGGACTATGTTCTTTCTTTTGTTTTATTGTAATCAATATGCTTCAAGCATATTGAATGTTGTAATGATGATCATTTCTATGATCATCTCATATATGCTTGAATGAATCTATTTTTATTTGCATTATTGTTGCTTTGCATATATATGTCTTGTTCTCTTCACATATTTTTTGTAGCCAAGCATTACATATCTCGTCTCATTGGTGCTCTCAAATGAGGGGGAGCATACATCAAGGGGGAGCTTTCTACCCGTTTAACTTCTTTTATGAAGCTTAATCGGTTTAACCTTTTTGATTTTACAAAAAGGGGAAGAAGAGAATATTAAACTCTTAAATACTTGTCTAAAAATTAATTTTTAGACCTAATGAGTTTAAGGTTTTGTAATCATCAAAAATGGGGAAATTGTTGACATAAATAATGCCTAAAAACATTGTTAACATATTAACAATATCTCTATGTTTTGATAATTACAAAACATAATCTCATTGAACTAAACATTATGACATAAACAAGTATTTAGTGATAAATATTTCTCTTTACATCCAAATCACTTAAGATATAAATAAACAAAGTGTTTATTGCAATCTATGATCAAAGGAAAATTTTCTAAGTCACTAGAACTTTTATAAAATGTCATAAACATTTTATATCTTTTATAAAATCACTTTTGGAATTAAAATAATATGTTTAATTCATTATAAATATATGATTTCAAATTTTCAACCAAAAATGGCAAATATTATCCAGAAAAACCTTCCTCACAAAAGGACAAACAATTCCAACGTTCTGGAGGGGGTGGCCCCCTTAATTCATAGGCGGCCCCCTTAATAATTAAGGGGACCGGCCACGGTCTAGAACAGTAAATTGTTCTCCTATAAATACTGGTTCATTTTACAGATTTTTCTCACCTTTTGCACTCCTAAACTTTCTGTTCTAGATCTCCATTTCTATTCTTTAAATCCTTTGATCATACATACATAAATCTTTGTTTCAAAGTGATCCAAACATCAACCTCTCAAGTGCAAGAGAAGAATACTTCTAGCCTCCAAGACAAGAAGTATTACAACTTGTTGTGACCTCCACATCCAAGTTGTTAGAGCATCATTCATTACATATATTTCTTTGTGTTATTTGTTGTGAATATTTGGTAGAAGATAGATTAGTTTAGTGTGTAGATAGAGTGATTGTTTAGAAGATTGGTGTGAAGTAGATAGTTTGGAAGTAGATAGTAGTGAAGAAGATAGTTGGAAAGTAGATAGTTGTGAAGAAGATAGTTGTGAAGATAGATAGGTGTGAAGATAGATAGGTGTGAAGTAGTTGTGTATAAGGTGTGATCAAGTTGTGACTAAGTTGTGGTGTGTAAATTGGTGCGTAAGGTTTTCTCCGCTATAAGGGAGCTTGTTGACATAGTGAAGAAAATTCTCGAGTTAGGTGCTTGGGGAGTGGAGTAGGGCAATAAATGTGTCCTTGTAGCCGAACCACTATAAATCTTTTGTCTCGCGGTTCGATCTTTCCATCTCTCATTTATTTCTTTACTTAAATTATTCTTGTTATATCATACATATATATTGTTGTTTACATTGTGCAAGACTTGAGTTCACATAATATCGAATCTAAATTTTTGAAAGTTAAGAAAACTCACAAACAATCTTTTATATCAAATTAAAAAAACGTAAAACTATTCAACCCCCCCCCCCCTTCTAGTTTTTCACAGGTTTTATTCGGTTTCGGTCTGATTTCTTTTTCTATTTATTCGGTGTCAAACCAAAGACTAAACACCCCTACAATAAACTACAAAATAACGAAGAATTGGTGATGTTATGGTAAATCTTAAAATGAAAGCCTTGAAATCTTAAAGATCGTTTATCCCTAAACAATAACATCAAATTCTATGCATTTCTCTTTGCCATCTAATTTGAAACCATAACAAAAGCCACTTAAAGTGTTTTGACTCGTTTTGATTATTTTCTTATTTCATATAGACCGACAAGCAATTTGGCCAATGTTTCTCTAAATAATCTCTTTAGCAAAGTTCAAGTTCTTTATATAGTATATATTTTTTTTATTCCAACTTCAACTTAAAGCATAGCTATAATTTTGTAATCTTCAGTTTTCACTCCAGGGACGGAGCCAAGACTAAATACAACGGGGTGCACAAAAAAATTTGAACAATAATACTAGAAACACATTTCGATTGACCGGGTGCATTTAAGATGACTTTAGAAAAATCGGTATTTTTTTTTTAAATTAACACTATATCAAAAAATTTATATGGTGCACGAGCACCCGCGGGACCCTTTGGCTCTATAAAAGAATATTATTATTATTTGAAGAATAATATACATACATCTAAATCAATATATAAGTAATTTAGATTAGACATTCACGTGAATACACTTAAAAATCTTAACTTATAAGTTTCCATTTTAAGATTTGTTTTTAAGAGACATGGTTTGTGTAATTGCCTCTCACTTTTTAAACCCTACTCGACTCATTGAAAATTCATGAATTATTAACCCCCGCTCACATCTTATGATTAGAGAACCATTTCATATGCATGACAATGTTTGTTAAATATAGTATTTGCATAACACCAGAAGAAGTAAATGTTGTTTAGATCAAGCATGTGGTGATGATAAAGATAAAATTATGTGTTGTTTTTTGCAATAACAAAGGCATGAAATACTCTAATTTAGATGTAACTTCAATATCTATTTTGAGATGTTGGAGAAAACTAAATTTGGAAAGAACATTATGGGAACGAGAATGTGTCGCAGAGTGAAAATTAACAGGACATGGAAAGGATGTTAATTATTCACTACAATGTCGACACATGTCTCCTTTTCATCTTGAATGGAGGATAACAGGAAACTCACTAGCAAAAGGAAGGATCAAGCCTATCAAACATAAGCTTAATTAAAAGTGGTCTATAATGTATTTAAAAATTATAGAAAGGAATTATAAGCATGTATTATAACTCTTCTCTTTTTTTGTTGATCTTATCATTTTGTGACATGTGCTGTTCAAATATTCAATACAATTAATTCTTTAACCATTTACCTTGTCAAGAGATACTCACGTACACTACGGTAATCACAAATAAATATATAAATGATCGACTCGTAACCAACTAACATGCTATTATTATTCACCTTAAAACCAACCGCGGTGGATCATGTTATTCGTATTATATTTAATTAGAAGACTAAATCTGAAGTACTGTATTGATTATCAACTTAACTAAAGTGGTTCCTTTTTCCCTTTCTAGTTTGTTAATCAGATCTGAAAATTGTGTGGTATATAATATCAGTCGCGATTGACATGTACGTTGGATTGTGAACTCGAAAAAGAAAAACAACAAATATCATTCTCTTATATGGTTTGTGTTACCATGTAAGAGAACTTGAGGAATTCAAATAAAGCATAAGTGTTATGTTATGTAAGCTTATGAAACTTTCTTCAGTCATTAAAAATTTACAATATGCTCAACTGTTTTTGGGGCAAACGTGTGTTTTTACAAGAGACCAAAGTGAAGCAAAATACAAATAATCTTGCTTTTTTGCCTATTTTGAGTTTTCAAAAATTAATCTACATAAACTAATAAAAAAGAAAAACTAGAAGCCGTATGTAATTTGAGTTGGATTCGGAGATCAAAACAAGCCTAAGCTAACATCTATACACAATTCAGGCACAGCTAGTTTACGAGTTACTCATGATCAATACGTCGGTGAGTTGACCTGAATAATCCATCCTCATCTTGAATACTACTTGTTTGATAAACATGTTGAGTTAACCTTAACACAAATTTAAACATGTTTAAAACACAAATCATAGTTTATTTATTTTCGTGTTAGTTTCGAGGCATGCTTCATGTTGTGGCGTAATTGCCAGTTGCCACTCACTATGGAAAACTAAATCACTAGAATAAGCATAAGATGGTATATTCATTTTTTCTTTTATAAGAAAGATGTTTTGGGAGTCATTTCAAGTCATATTTACTTTTTCTAGGGAAATCCTTTTTCATTTGGTCATTTGAGCTTAACATAACATGATTTTCTTGAATACTACTTGTTTGATTATAAACATGTTGAGTTAACCTTAACACAAATCCTTTTTCATTTGGTCATTTGAGCTTAACATAACGGGCTTGTTATAGTATTGCAATGTGCTCAGTTTATGGAATGGTAAGGACATATACGGAATTTAGTGGAGACCAAGGAGGGTCACGGCTCTCCCATAACTTTGAGGTTTTACTTATATTTTTTTTTTTAAAGAATTACAACTTTGGCCTTTCAAAATTAACTCATATAGCACTCGGTCATTCCAATAAATTCACCTAAGTTTATCTATGAGTAAGGAGCGAGACTTTTACCAACAAACTAAACATGTTTATAAGTTTCGTTCAGAAACTCTTAAATTTCTTAACTTACACGGTAAGTTTCTCGTATAAGATTTGTTTTAAAGAAACATGGTTTTTGCATTAATGCCCTCCCACTATTCTTACCATACCAACCCCACTAAAAATTCATAAAATATTAACCCTCACTTACATCTTATGATTTAAGAACCATCTCAACTGCATGAATGTGTTGGTTAAATACAATATTTGCATTGCACAAGAAGAAGTGAGTGTTGTTTAGTTCAAGTATGTGTAATGATAGAGGTAGAGGTTATGTGTTGTTTTCTACAATCACAAAGGATATCTTTTAGATTTGAGATATCGGAGAAAACTAAACTTGTAAAGAACATCTCGAGTTTCTTGACAAACCACTTTGTTTCACTGTCTACACAAGTAGAGACGGAGCTTGAGCAATAGTTTTGGAACAGGCGAAATATAATAATTTAATTTTGAGGGGCCAAACCTTTAGTTGTCTTTTACTTACATTATTTTTGCATGTAAAATACACACAATTATACATCATGCATGGTCCTAAATTTTTTTTTTTTTTTGGGGGGGGAGGGGCATAACCCCCTCTTGCCCTTAAAAGATCTGTCCATGTACAAAAGTCCCTCTAATCCCTCCTCATAGGTGGAAAGAAGAATTATGAATCATACTAGAAACCAAATAATTGGAATTTGATATGATGTTCATGAAATGAGCAAAGGATTGCAAACATCAAAGTACGTTATTAGTAGTGTTCTAGAATGTATACAACCGGGAAACCGAAAAATGGGCTATAGGTTGTTAATCAAAATATCAGATAGAAACTTATGATATGATTGGTGTTATTTTTATATTTTTTATATGTTGACTTTAAATGGTTAAAGTTCTTAATTCCATTTTGGTTGTTGCAAGAGTGTGAACAATAATTAAGTTGTTTTGGTCTAGATTGATGTTTTTATGTGTGCGCTTGGTGTGGTGTTTAGCGTATGTTTTTGTGAGTAAGCAGGGGTTGTTGAGAAGTAGGTTTAAGAAAATAATGTGGTTTTTTCACGCCAAATAAGCAATAACATATTAACTTTTGATTCATTGGGTGACACCGTTGACATTATTCATTAATCATGTTATATTTAGTGCACACATATGATTATTAGCAAGTTTCTTCTATTCAATTAAAAAAAAAAAAAAAAAAAAAAAAGTTAGATACACATTAAAAAAATCTTTTGACAAGTTGAATACATGTTCAACAAATTTTCCTTTTGCCTAACCCACCAATCAAGATAGAACAGTAGCAATCATATGCTTATAATAACAGATTCTATATGTATATATGTGTCAACATCACTTACATCGCTATAAGACATTGCAAAACTAGATGCTTGGATATGACTAGTGCTCCAAAAGCCAATATAGTGGTTATCCCTTATGAGCCATTCAAAAGCAATTAGTGTACTTAATGTTAGTGTTAATAAAGGGACACCGAGCTAAATAAGGTTATTGATGAACAGTAATTTGTGATAAACAGTTGGTAATAGGCAGCATTAAATTCTTAAAATAAGTTAACTTAAACCCTATTAATTTGGCGTAAAATGTATTTTCTGACACCATATGAAACAAACCAAATGCAAGTTTTTTTTTTTTTTTTTTTTTTTTTTTCTTTTCTTTCTTTCTTTCTTTCTTCCTCCTTCCTTCCTGAAAAGGTGTAGATTGGCCCCTGACCCCGGGTGCCTTTTAACACACCAGCCATTAACCCTACAAGGAATAGCTCCGAAACAATTGGAGTGAGCCGAGACTCTCAGACTCTCTCTCTTATCCACAAAGTTTCTCCAGTGAACTCATAGGTTTGCGGAGGTGGATACCTAATTGGGAGCAAAGTGCTAGGGATAGGATTCGAACCCGAGTCTATTGACTCAAGAATGAAGCCCCACCCACTAGACCAAAGGCTTTTTTTTTTTTTTTTTTTTTTTTTGGAACGGTTTGTTAGTTGTTAGTCGTTCAGGTCCAACAATGACGTCCAATTGGGCAGTATGCTAACTCTGAGACCCGTCTGCTACTTCTTTATCGCCTGAAAGGATAAAAGTCTCAGGTGAGACTTGAACTTGAGACCTCCCCAGCCAAACATCCCCTCCCCAATGCATCTTAAGGAAACCTGGATGGCAGGAAACCTTGGTGGCCAACTCATACTTTCTATCAAACCAAATGCAAGTAATGTTAATAAAACCCATGTATACTTTCTATCAAAATGTTTCAGAAGTGATACAACTCATAGGGGCTGTTTGATAAAATATAATGGTTTAATGCTGAATGATTTAGATCTCTGAATTTTTTAAAAGCTCTGTAGGATTTGGTTCTGATTGTTTGATAGCCGATCTGAATTGCATTCTGGATAAATAATATTACAATTTTAACCTTTACTATTGTAATTATTTTGATAGTTATTAAAAGGTCACGGTTTTTTTTTTTTCTTATGCATTATTACAATACAAAAACTAAATTCTTAAAATAATAATAATAATACTCCGTAATAATAATAATAATAATAATAATAATAATAATAATAATCACGATTAGCTTTTTAATCACTATTAGAGGGGAAAAAAAGGCCTATTTATAATACCATTGGAAAAAGAAACACGACAATAATGAAATATATAAATAAAGATGGTAACATGGAATTAAAAGTGATTTACAAAAAAGAAACACGTGAAAAAAAAGTATAAGGCTACAATCTCAAGCGCCGAATGGTTTATGTTTCGTTTAGTAATGAAAAAGGTTTTTTTAGTTTTCATTTTTCAGTTTTCATAAGAATGGAAGAGCTATTCTTTCTTTATAGAACACTTGAAAACGTGTTTAGATGGAGAAGCTATTCTTGAAGAAGTTATGGAGAACTCATAAAAGGAGTTTTGTAAATATTAGTTATAAATTTAGAAAACATGTTTTCTATCTTTCAAAAAAGTCTTTCAAAAAGGAAAAAAAAATAATAATAATGAACGTTTTTTCTATTTACTTAGGAAAATCTAAGAAAATAAACAGCCTCTTAGGGCCCATTGTGGAATCGGTAAGTGCAATTTAAAACATTCAGTCGTACTCTTTTTTCCAAGTCAAACACACCGCATGTTTTACGATTTAGTCAATTAGTCATTTTTCTTTTCTTATTCAGTATAGATTCACAACCAATTTGGCCAATCATTAGTTAGCAGAGTTCAAGTTCCTCCTCATTGTTGATTTTCCAACTACAGTTTAGAACAAACTTTTTGTAATCAACACTTTTTACTCTATGAATAAATATCATTGTTAGACAAATAATATATATCTATATATTTACATTTTTATAGAAATAGCCTATATTAGACATTTTTTTAATACTTTTAAGAATCTTAACCTATAGCTTCCTATTTTACAAAGATTTATTTTAAAGAGATATAATTGGTTCACAGTTTTTTAACCTGCCATTAACCAGCCCCACTAAAAAATCATGAAATGTTAGCCCTCACTTAAAACTTATGATCTAAAACCATCTCAATAGCATGACAATGTTTGTTAAATACAATATTTGCATAACACAAAGAAGTGAGTGTTGTTTAGTTCAAGTATATGTGATGATAGAGATAGAACTTATTTGTTGTTTGCAATTACAAGCATGAAATACTCGAATTTCTTTGTAAATTCGAGATTTATTATGAGATGTTGGAGAAAACTAAATTTGTATAGAACATTTTTGAAGCTTCCCACGAGTGACATTTAGCCAAAGTTGGTAATGAATGATAATCATTTCCTTTAAGCTCAGAAGTGTTATAGATTCCTTGATGGAAGGAAGATATTCCAAGTGTTGTAATCGATCAAGCTTATTACATCTTCAAAAATTAAACAATGGAAGTAAAGAAATATAATATGTGGATAGACTATCAAAGTAAACTTGATTACTTGTGTTCTATAATGTATACTTAATAGGTACTTAATAAGGAGTTTAATCATGAGATGATGTACATAACACTATTGTAATTCTTCATAATTCTTTAATCAATATAAAAAACTTCTTATTTTCAATTAGTTTTATTATTTCGTGTTGCTCAAATGTTTTCATACCTTTACTTCATTGACACGAGCCACTCACACGTACACTACAGTAATCCTATATAAGAGAAGTATCATCCAAGGCCTATAATCGACCCATAACCAGTTAACCACCCAGTCATGTTACATTCACCTTAAAACCAATCCATCAATCATGTTATTCTTACTAGGGATATCTAAAACACCATGTCGGTTGTTATTCTTTTCCCATTTTTAGTTTAGCGGTTTATAATTTTGGTCACAATTCAGATGTTGGACTGTTAATTCAGAAAGAAAAGAAAAAATATATATATATATCGTTCTCTTTTATTCAGTTGTTCATGTTATCATGTAAGGTAACTTATCTTGTTAACTTTTGTAATCGATCCAGCCTCTAAAACCCATTAGTTACAATATAGAAGAAGAAAGCTTAATAATACTTCACATTTACACTTATGATCATTTACCGGGTTATTTGGTTCTAAAAAATGGTGTATAATTTAATGTACATAAATTACATTTAAGTTCAGTTACCCACTACTTATGCGCCTTGGTGATTGAGCTACTCATGTGCCATGGTGACTGAGAGGCAATCAGATGTTTATAGATAACAGATCCTATAATTATGTCGAGCCAGTTACAGCTCTGTAAGATGTTGCAAAACTAGATGCTTTGATATTAAAACTAAATGCTTTGAGGATGAGCCATTTAGAAGTACGCTTATGAGTTATGAGCCATTTAAGAGCAATAAGTGTACTTAATATAAGTATCGATAACTAGCGATGTGTCACTCAGTTTCAATAAACAACCCAAATGCCCTATGGCTCCTGTTCTTGCCAAGGCAATAACCAAAACTTATGCTATTCATAACTTCTCTATACAAGAAACCAAGCATACATGGAATTATTAATGAAATTCCAACATTTTACAATAAACTACAAAATAACAACGAATTGGTGATGTGATGCTAAATCTTAAAATGACATAAACGTCCCCGCCAAAACCCTCCTCGCCCGTCCTCCTGATTGTTGTAGTGAGATATGAAAATAGCGCGGTTTTCAGTTTTATTTCACGGTTGAGATGTTGGATTGTTAACTTGAAAAGGGAATAAAAATATCGTTCATTCTCTTATGATTCATGTTATCGTGTAAGATCGAGACTATGGAGGATTAAACATAAACTGTCATGAGTGTTATGTGTAGTAAGCTTATGAAACTTTCTTCTTTCTTCTTTCATAGATAAGTTTGCTAGCTAAATGCATTATACTAAAGTGTTAGAGAATGTAAGTTTCTAAAATTTGGGGCAAAAGTGTGTATGTTTGACGAGTGACCATAATGAAGCAAAATATAAATAACGTCACGTTATTGCCCTTTTGGTTTCCAAAAATCTACATCAACTGATAACAAAGAAAAATACTAGAGGTGATAATTTACATAGAGTTTCATTTAAAGTGATACGACTCATTTCATTTTTATTATTTGAATTTGCATAGAATGTACAAACAATTTGGCCAATATTACTCTAAAAAATTTCTTTAGCAATAAGTTCTTCGTTTCTTTTTTCCAACCTCCACTTAAAGCATAGTTTTACTTTGGTAATCAACACTTTCTACTCTTTTAAAGTATATCACTGTTATAAGAATAACCTATACATATATATCTATATTCTTGTATATATAAACTAGTTTAGATCAGATATATTAATACTTTTAAAATTCTTAACTTATAAGTTTCCATATCAAGATTTTTTTTAAAAGAGACATGCATGGTTTGTGTAATTGCCTCTCACATTTAACCCTACTCGCCTCATTGAAATTTCATGAATTATTAACCGTCACTCACATCTTATGATTAGAGAACCATTCCAATTGCATGACAACGTTTGTTAAATATAGTATTTAATTTGCATAACACCAGAAGAAGTGAATGTTGTTTAGTTCAAGTATATAGTGATGATAGAGATAGAATTATGTGTTGTTTTTTGCAATTACAAAGGCATGAGATACACTAATTTATATGTAACTTCAATATTTATTTTGAGATGTTGGAGAAAACTAAACTTGCAAAGAACAAGCTGGAATGTGCTACGGAGTGAAAATCAACAAAATATGGAAAGGATGTCAATTATTCAGTACAATATCGACGGAAGTCTCCTTTACATCTTCAATGGAGAAAGAAAGGAAACTCATCAAAGGATCAAAGCCTATCACAGTGCATCAAGATGAACAATAATGTAAATTGATATGAATAATGTAAATTGATATGATATTCGAGAATAAAACAATGGTATTAAAGATATCACATATATATGTAAAAAGTTATTATATTCAAAATATAATTAACTATCTTGTAGAATTAAATTAACTTAGTTAATGTTTAGTACACTAATCTCACTATATATTTCTGTATTAAAACTCTTCACCTTTTTGTTAAGTTTATCATTTTGTGACATGTGTTTGTCCAAATATTCATTATACCATACTTCATTGACTCATTGACTGTTAAACCTTGTCACGAGGTACTCACGTACACTACGGTAATCTCATACTACGTATATATAAATATTTAATGATCGACCCGCAACAAAGTAACATCCTATTATTGTTCACGTTATAACCGATTAGTGGGTCATGTTATTCGTACTATACTTAGAAGACCAAATCTGAAGTACTGTCTGGATTATTCGTTTAACTAAGATGGTTCCTTTTTAGGCAAATGTTTTAAAAATCATCATATTAATCATTTGTTTTTCTGGTCAGTGAACAAAATTTTTTGATTATAGGGATACTTTTTTTTCAAATTCATGCTTCTTAAGCTATTTTGTGAATTGTTTGCCCTTCGAAGAAGGAAAAAAAAAAAAAAAAAAAAAAAAACTGTTAGCTAAAAGGGGCAAAAATGT
Organism: Artemisia argyi; assembly: GCA_030686995.1. Taxonomy (NCBI): domain Eukaryota; kingdom Viridiplantae; phylum Streptophyta; class Magnoliopsida; order Asterales; family Asteraceae; genus Artemisia; species Artemisia argyi. The sequence goes on along the minus strand of CM060706.1, from coordinate 23,190,727 downwards.
CACAAAATCTCGCAAAATACCTAAAAAAGACCGAATTTAAAGAAAAGTATTCGTATAAGCAAAAAAATTATTCGCTACCCAGAAAAACAAATAAAAATATAGTACATTTTTAAAACATTTGCCCTTCCTTTTTCCCTGTCTAGTTTGTGTTAATCAGATCTGAAAATTGTGTGGTTTACAATTTCCGTCGCGATTGACATGTTGGATTGTGAACTCCAAAAAAGAAAAAGAACAAATATCATTCTCTTATGGTTTATGTTACCATGTAACAGAACTTGGGGAATTCAATAATCATAAGTGTTAAATTTAATATGCATTATGCTCAACTGTTTTACTTTGTTAGAAAATGTACATTTCAAAATTTGGGGCAAAAGTGTGAGTTTACTATAGACCAAATTGAAGCAAAATACAAATAATCTTGCTTATTTGCCTTTTTGAGTTTTCAAAAATCTACATAAATTAATAAAAACAAAAACTAGATGCCGTAATTTGAGTTGGGTTAGCGGATATAACATGTTTACACAATACAAGCATAACTAGTTTACGAGTTACTCTGTTCAGCACGTCGGTGAGTTGACCTGAATAATCCATCCTCATCTTGAATACCTACTCCGTACTTGTTTGATAAACATGTTGTGTTAACCTTAACACAAAATTAAAAACATGTTTTAAAACAAACCATAGATTCTTTATCTTCGTGTTTCGAGGCATGCTTCATGTTGTGGCGTAATTGCCAGTTGCACTCACTATGGAAAACTAAAACACTAGAACGAGCATAAGATGATACATTTGGTTTTTTCTTTATAAGAAAGACATTTTGGGAGTCATTGCAAGTCATATTTACTTTTTCTACGGAAATACTTTTTCGTTTGGTCATTTGAACTTAATATAACATGATTTTCTTGACAAACTTAAAACGGGCTTGTTATAGTATTGCAATGTATTTAGTTTATGGAATAGTAAGGACATAGATGGACCTTATTGAGACCGGGGAGGGCCACGACTCTTTCATAACTTTGAGGTTTTACTTATATTTGCTTAAACGTGTTTATAAGTTTCTTTCAGAAACTCTTAAATTTCCTAACTTATAGAGTAAGTTTATCGTATAAGATTTGTTTTAAAAAGAAATCATTTTTTGTAATAATGGCTTCCCACTATTCTTACCCCTACCAACCCTACTGTAAATTCATAAAATATTAACCCTCACTTGCATCTCATGTAAGAACCATCTCAATTGCATGAATGTGTTGGTTAAATACAATATTCCCATTGCACAAGAAGAAGTGAGTCTTGTTTAGTTCAAGTATATGTGATGATAGAGATAGAAGTTATGTGTTGTTTTCGACAATCACAAAGGATATCTTTTAGATTTTACATGTATTTTGAGATATCGGAGAAAACTAAATTTGTAAAAAAACAATGGGAGTTCTTGACCATCCATGTTGTTTCACTGTCTACACAAGTCCCTCTAATCCCTCCTCATAGGAGGAAAGAAGAATTATGAAATCTAGAAACCAAATAATTGGAATTTGATATGATGTTCATGAATTGAGCAAAGGATTGAAAACATCAAAGTACGTTATTAGTAGTGTTCTAGAATGTATACATCCGAGAAATCAAAAAAAGGGCTACATATTGTTAATCAGAATATCAGATAGAAACTTTTGATTGGTGTTATTTTTCAATATATTTTCTATATGTTGAGTTTAAAAGTTAAAGTTCTTAATTCCATTTTGGTTATTGTAAGAGTTTGAACAATAATTAAGTTGTTTTGGTCTAGATTGATGTTTATGTGTGTGTGCTTGCTGTGTTTAGTGTGAGTGAGAAGAGGGTGTTGGGAAATCTTTTATATAATAAAATAAAACCTCTATTGGAATTTTTCATTTCAAACAAATCAATTCATACCTTATTTGGTAATATTTTAGTTATTATTATTTATTTTTTTTAAGATTTTTTATATGAAAACCTTAAGTATTTCTTTATTTGGCCATGATCTTAAAAAAACGTATTTATAAAATCCAGAGAAAAAAAAGTACACAAAAGTATATGTGTCAAAAACGAAACAAAAAAAAACTTGCAAAAATACGGACATGATTTTGAAAACTTAAGGGTCTAATGTGAAGAAAAAGAATTAATCATCAGGCTAAGTAGGCCAAGTATAAAACACGCTACACCCACAAAGTGACAAAATCACAAAATACATGATTAATTCATTCAAGAAAACTATCACTTCTAACAATATCGACTCCTAACAACGATCAATCCAATTGGGTAAGATTTTTGGATCATCTCTAATTTAATTTTCCAGTTATAATGATTCTGATTTTTCTACAATAATCATCAACTACACAGATGAATGATCTATGAATCAAACAAAATTACAACACAATTAGTTTAGTGGAGGAGACTTATATGAATGGGTAAAAGGTATTTTTTTCAGGGTTTTTAATAAATCAATCTTTTCATTGAATTTACGTGCTATTCATTGTCAATTTTAACAGTTAATTGGCGTTTTGCTTCATCGTAACATATATTTAAAGGTTGTTGCTTTATGGATTAATTATTGTTTTCTATGTGTGCATTACTTACTTCAAAAGGTTTAAATAATTTTATAAGCAATCATAACTCCTCACAAATTAGATATACAAATGATTGGCTAAGGGTTGGAAGTTTGTGTTTTGGCAGCCATGACACGGGTTGTGGTCGCGCAATAGAGACCAAGAAGGTATTACTTAGTTAAAGGGCCGGTCAAAACATGTTTGTGCTAACATGGTCAGGTGAGCCTCTTGACGTTTTTTTCCGTCTATTTTCTAAATTTTATAATTTTGATGTGGTTTGAATCAGGTTGCAATCGATTGGAGATGCCACTAGATTGTGATGTCGAAGCATTTGTTATGACCCCTTATTTTCAATGTAGATGATTTGGTGGAACTTGAGATATTGAGAATTTTTTAGCCAATGTGAATCTCTTATTCACTATTAACTATATTTGTTTCCTACATTGTGTACCTTTTATATTGACATGGTCACATGGTAAAGGTTTAGAGATATGATAATGTGTTTACGCAATTTGGGAAATGGGTACGAGTTAATAAGGTTAACTTGTGGTAGATGTCAAATTGGGCCAAGTTGTGTTATGTTTATGTTTTATTGTAATGTGATTAACATGCAACTTGGCCAAAGATTAGTTGTGGATCAGTTGATGTAACACACCCGACTGGTTTGTCCAACTTTTGTGGATGCCAACAGGATGAACCTTCCGTGCCTAGCCACTGATAATCAACATGTACACCAATAAATTAGGAGTGAACTTCATTTATGATTCACTTCTATTTGATCTTTTTGCTACTGATTATGCTTCTTACTGATGTTTCTACTACTATTTTTCTTATGAATACTGCTCATTTGTTGTTGTTTGCCTTTAGAGTATATAAGAAACTAATTACAAGCCTACAAGGTATGAAAAAATGAATGATGGCTATGTTTTCTATTTCAGTGTATGCAAGAAATTGTTAAAACGTGTATTGAATTTTCTTTATAGTTGAGTGAAGATACGATCTATTAGCCTTTTGTGTTCATTGTAGTTTGATGAAGATTACGAGTAGTTATGATATATATTAGTGGTATTAGTGAAATTGTGATAACATGTATTGAATTTTATACTTCAGTTTGTGTCATGGTTGGGGTGTTGAATGATGGCCACGTGTTTCTCTACCACACATATTAGTGGCATTTTTGGTAGAGATGGGTTCCAGATACATATGTGTGTCGGTGTCTCTCTCTGAAAGGTTTTTCTGTGTGATGATGTCTCTCTCATAGGGTTACGATATATGTTTTCTGTTGTTGTTGCTTGAAGTTTATGTTGTTCAACCGTCTTAAATAGGGTTAGCTGGGTTAGAGTTTTTTGGTTTATGCTAATTATATGAATTGGTGTGTTAAAGTTTATGGGTTTTGTTTGTTTTTATGTTACTTGACTATGTTTCTTCTGTTTCATACGGTTTCTATGTGCGATAAAGGTTATGCTTTTGGTTTCTATGTGCGATAAATATTGTGTTTTTTGTTTACTTTGTTGCTTCTGTGGGTTAATTGAATTTGTTTGTTGTTATTTGGTAATGATTAGAGGTCAATAAGCTGGGTTCGATAAAGGTCATACCTGTTTGGGATAAAACATATCATTTTTAGCACGGGTCAAATTTCTTCGACTATGTGGTTTCTGAAAAGTACGGATGTTTTGTTTCAGGGTGTTTCAGCAGTGAAAGATTTTTACGCACTACTTCCGATTTTGATTTCATTTCCAGATTCTTTATCAAAGGTTAGTTCGTTCGGTTACGTTGTTTCTGCCATTGTTTTGAGTCGATCCAAATGTAGTTTTTGGTCTGATTACCTTTGTTAGTATTTAGCGTCAAACATATGTTTGTTCATGTTACTAATTAAAAAACGGTTAATGAACCCGAGAATTTTGCACTTACCATTCTAAATCATCATATGGAAAGTTGCGATTTTGGATAATACTATTTACTCTTAAACCTTTTATTGAATTCCAAGGATGTAGTTGAGTTAAGGGTTTGGAGTGTACATGATTTGAAATCTAATAAGAGCAGTATGCTTTAGACCTTTTTAAAGTAATATCTATATATAACTCTTCAATGGAGAAAGATTCTTTTAATACGATATTAAAACAAAACAATTTCTGTAATCATATGGATACATCTGCTTTCCGTAAATCAGAGGTTGTTCCTATCTATCATTCAAACTAGAGGGTTGACGAAATAACCGGGTTGAGGACATGCTGAATGGGTAATTTCTGTATGGCCCCGAACGGGTTGAGGGCCAGATCAAATGGGTAATTTCTTTATGAGACCTTGGTTGTACCACTCGATATATCTCACATTACTGCAAGGTCTTACATGTACTGCTGAACGCTTATGTGCATGCCCATTTGAGAAACCTGCTGGCGTTACAAGGATAATACAATCTTCATTAACAATTAGTACAATCTGATAATTTTAACCATATGCGGCCAGCCTCAAATAAAACTGTAAATTGGACACCGTTTATAAATTTTGACCATTCATTTTTTGAGCTATATAAATTTTTAAGTTTATCCATCTGACCTATGGTTATAAAAAAAACCCAAACTGACTCGTATTCACATGAATCAGTTAAACCTGCCACCCTTAGGATATCGAAAGGTACTGATTGCTGCACGACTGTACGTTAATTAGAAACAGTAACAAGAAATGGTGGCAACATAAGCAAAAACGAAAAGCGTTATGTCACTGCATAAGTTCACGCAATTTTAATCTGATAGAATTCCTTTTATCATCTATAGCACTATTCTTAAAGTCATTTTCAAAATCGGAATTGAAGTAATCATAAACAGACTTACTAAAGTCACTATTATTTGTAGGATAAAATATGACAGCTTTAAGTTTTAGGCAGTAATATTTTTATTTGTTGTGGTAGGAAGCTAGCACATATTGTTCTAGGCAGACACGGTTGCAGTTGCACATGTTTTGCTGAGACTACCACCAACATGGAAACGTGTGGTCACACATTATCATGTCTAATGCTTTTTTCTTTTTCTTTTTTTCTTTTTTTTTAGTTCTTTTCATACGAAAATTTCAGTATAATGAAATAGGATAACAGCTACTAACAGTCATAAAAGTGAATAATATCACGTTAGGTAGCTATTTAAAAAATGATAAAGTAGGCGGAAAACTACGCAAATGTAGTGGATTTCTCTTAACTTAATTTAATGGGTCTCCACTACATTGGTGTTCTTTAAGTTAATGAGGTTACCATGGCTTATATCGAAGCTTAGGCTAATTTGTGGCAGGTCATAGGTGTATAATTTGGAAATATATAACCTATGATTCAGTTAACTGTCTGCATATTTGCATATCTGTATTTGTTATGCTAATATATATGTAGTAGTAAACAAACTTTGTAGCAGCCTAAAATATTTCCAGTAGTAACCATTAAGTTAGATAACAGTAACAATATTTGTAAATGAATTTTGTGCTATATTGTTGAAAATATCACAATCCCAAATATTATCATCAGTTGTGTAAAACGCAACTGATGTGAACGCTAGAGATGTAGATCTATTGTGCTGAAAAAGACTTGTATAGTAATGCTTTGGACTGTAGGATGGTGCAGGGTATGCGTTATTGAAAAAGGCCTTACTGAGCCACATTGGATTGTTGATGGGCTGCTTGAACCAACCGGTTATCTCAAACTGATGCATGTCCTGCAGGTTTAGAAGGAAGGGTTTTGAGGTTGCGAAAGAGGTGATGGGTGGGAAGTACAATGAGGTTGCTGAACCACATAAGCTGAAAGGCAATGTGATACTAGGTGGTCATTCTACTTGCACAACACTTCTTTGCCCAGCTTGCCCGGGCCCGACTTAGTTTAGAGATCGTAGAGTGTATCAACCTCCTGTTTTTTATGCATGATTATTGTGTTCACTATTAACACTTGATATCAGTAAACATGTTTAATCATAAAAGTGGAAAAAGTTTAACTGTATATGGTGTGTGGAAACATTAGCTGTCATTGAGTTGAAAGTGTTCTATTGTATTCAAACTTCTCTTTAAAACGCTCTATACAAAACGTACCACAGTGAAGCGCGGGCTTAATACCTCGTGTATGAACATTATGAAGGGTAAAAACATTCAAGAATATTTCAATGACCATGGAAGGTTTGTAGCAAACTGTAATAATTTGTTGGTGTTAAACTGTTAGTTAAAGACGTACTTTACAGCCATATTGAGTCAGAAGACAGCCCAAACTCAGCCATTCATAAGTATAGGAGTCGAATTGTGGTGTGAGGTTAAAAAAACATAAATTAGAGCAACCCACATTCCTTCCTTAAACTTCCACCATACGATTTAGTGATGGCTACATGTGTTTCTTCTAAACATAACAATCCACAAACATCATTAATTCTAACCGTGTATCTAATATCCTCTTTTTATATGCGGGAATAATGATGTCACGGGAAAGCTATGGGAAACCCAAACAAACACATACAACGAACATATATACATTCGGAGTGTTATGAAACGAATTCACTAATCGGGTAGAGATTGTAGGGAGAGTTGTGTTAGCAATTCATTCATTATATTTATAATATAACTATATTTATCGCTGTCGCTTTGCGTGGGTATACTACAAGTTGCCGACAAAAAATGGGTCGCGGATTATCTTACAAGGGGTATGGTATGTAGTGTGGCTATTTTTGATATTTTTACTTATCCTGAAATAAGTTATCTCCATCTATAATATCATGTGCTATACTATTTATTTGCTATCTGGTAGCATTTTAGGATAAACCATAATGCTAATTTTTCTAAATTAGGATGAAATTATTTCAAAAGATTATGTTATGCATTCTGTAGGTACATTAATCTTCAATTGTTTACAGTGAAATAAAAAGCTACAATGATTAACACCCACAATTGTCGCAAATATGATGAAGAGGATCGGAATAGATATTGTATATTTTAGCTAACCACACGCCAAAAAGCAATCAAAAAGATGTGATGCACAAAAATGTCATCCGGTTCTTTATATATCTTAAAGCAAGAAAAGATCTATGAAGGTGTTGGTACAAAGTATAATTACACATCATTTTTATTTCACAACTCTTTCTATACTCAACGAATGCAAAGACATTGGTGTCTTTGAATGACATTGATCATGGGCTTAACATGGAAAAGGTTAGACCAAGTGATCAACAATGAGTTTTAACGTTACATGTAAAACAATGACTTCTTTTACACATATTAGTTAACTTTTTAATATTTTGATTCAAATGGTTTCTTTCAAAATACTTACAAAGAGGATACTAACAAACTAAATGCTTCGATATTAATACATGTTAAGACAATATATTCGGTATGAATACACCATAAAAACCTAACGTCAAAACCCCGTGCGTGCACGGGTATTATAACTATTATCTTTAATAATAAAAAACTATAATTAAACATCATAAATCAAACAAAACAAAGATTAAATTATTTGTTTTTTAATAAATAAAAATATATGATTCAAAAATTTTTTAAAAAACCCGCGCGTGCGCGGGTATTATAACTAGTAGGTTTAAGAAAATAAAATGGTTTTTTCATGCCAAGTAAGCAATAACATATTAACTTTTGATTCATTGGGTGGTGTCATGTCAACATTATTCATTAATCATGTTATTTAATACGCACACAATAGAATGATTAGCAAGTTTTGTTTATTTAATAAGGAAAAAAAATAAAAAGTAGATACACATAAAAGAATTTTTTGATAAGTTTGATACATTTTTAACAAATCTTTCCTTGAGTTAACCCACCAGTCAAGAATTCAAGATAGTTCAATAGCAAAACTATGTATTCACCTTGGTGATTGAGAGGCAATCATATGGTTATCAATTAGGGGTGAGCATGGTCCAAAAACCGGACCGGACCGGACCGAAGACCGAGAACCGGAAAAACCATGGACCGAGATCGGACCGAATGTGGTCGGTCCGGTCTCGGTCCGGTCCGGTCTTCGGTCGGTCCGGTCCGGTCTTCGGTCGGTCCGGTCCAATTAAGCATATTTTGGCACGTTTTTTCGGGTTTTTGGTCGGTCCGGACCGGACCGGACCGGACCGAGGACCGGATTAGCCAAAAAGACTAGACCGAGGACCGGACCGAATGTGGTCGGTCCGGTCGGTTTTGTCGGTCGGTCCGGTCCATCCGGTCCGTTTGCTCACCCTTATTATCAATAATAGATTCTATATCGATGTCAACACCAATTACACCCTTATAAGGCCATTTCCAATAATACGATCCAAAAAATCTTCAATTTTGAAAATAAAAAAAAGGGTACCTCTTATTTACATTCTTTCTCCAAAATTATATGTTCTCCAACTATCTCAATATCTTAACTTCAAATCATTTTATACTAAATTAGAGTGTCTTTCAAATCATTATGAATCTATATTTACTCATGCAAATATTGCATTATTCTATTATTTGGAGGATGGATAATGATCCTTCAAATATTGAGGATTCTCCAACAATGCTTAAAAAAATTCTTCAAATATAAAGCATGGTTAAAGATGCTTTTGTGTCCTCAGATCTCCAAATATGAAGAAATAAATGATTTGAAGACTATGGTTGAAGATAGCCTAAGACATTGCAAAATCCTTTGATGATAATCTTTTATATAATAAAATAATTACATCATTTTGTAGCGTTTTTGCAAAACCCTTTTTATTGAAAAAAAAATTAGACTAATAGGAGAGCTCGATTTTGCCACGTAGGCGAAGTCGAGCAATATAATTGGTCAATAGAAAGTCAAAATTAACTTAATAAATTTTGTGGAGAAATTTGGTTAAGAAAAAAAATACATAAAAATATAGGTGTTAAATTTATGAAAACAAAAACTTAAAAAAAATGAAGTAATTAATAAAACTTTAGTATTTGAATTTTAAATAAATTATATAAAGCTAAGTGTAAAATTACAAGTTTTGTAGTAATAACTTTAGAAAAAACACAAATAAGCCCTTACATTTTATACCCCTTATACTTTATAATATTAACTTTGTTTAAATTACATGAGTATTAGTATTAGTTTTTAGACTTTCATCCATTAAAATTACAAAATTTGGTAAATATGCGAATTAGTTTTAATATTGTTAGTTGTAGACTTTCATCCATTAGAATATTTTTTTAAATAAAGACTCATGTTATTCTATTTAAAAGTTTAATTTATGCATACAGGGGTTTGAATATTAAATATAGCTAAATATTAGTAACGGTAATATAAGTATCAAATGGTAAGCACGAGTTACTGTGATATGAGAAAATAAGTATACGCGATTCTACTTATAATAACGACTCATGAAATTGTTATTTAAAATATATATACGAAAATTCATAAAAACATTTTAAAAACTTTACGGAGCATATTTTAACTTCATTAACGCTCATTATGTGCTACTAAACTCGCATATTTTGTACAACATGATATCAATAGTTAAAGTTAAACAATAACATCAGCATCAACATGTTTGCCAGTTAAAAACATTATACAAAGCTAATTAAAAAAAAAAAAAAAAAAAAAAAAAAAAAAAAAAAAGATAATCATTGTTTAATTTAGAATGTGTTTTTCTTAAATTATAAGAAAAAAATGCACGCATCACAATTCTTATTTGATAATAATCACCTCCTAAATCAAAAAAAGAAAAATATGTAGGTGATAACCGAACTTTATTCATTGACATGATGTTTCATAAATAAATAAATAAAATAAAAAAAAAACGTAATAATTGGCCGTTGTAAAGAAATTAAAGTATGTACATGAGAATTATTAAGCAATCATATATAGTTTTTAATTAGGTTATTACGTTATTATATAACATATATACATATGATTTGTTATTTTTAGTCCACCAAGTAAAATCAATTGAAATATGTTAAGTGATGCATTTCTTAATCAATAATAATACATAATCAAAATGAAATTTTAAAAACCATGTGCGTGCACAGATATTATAACTAATAAAAATGGATGCTTTTATGATATGCCTTGTGCTCCAAAAGCCATTATAGTGGTTATCACTTATGAGCCATTCGAAAGCAATAAGTGTAGTTAATGTTAGTATTGGTAACAACTATCGACGCGCCACACAGTTTTAATAAGGGAATTGATTTGCACACTTTTGTTTTTTATTGAGACACTCTAAAGAATGCATCAGATAGTTGTACCATATTTACAGCATGCTTTAATTACTTGTACCGTGAGTGTGCCAATAAAAAAGAGGAGTGTGCAAATCACCTCCCTTTTAATAAACATGAGTACATGACCCGAAACGCCTTGTAGCTTCCCATTGAACCGTGACATTACTTCTTGACAAGGCAATGACCAAAACTTATCTTCCTTCTAAAATTTATCTTTTACATAATAAAGGAATTACATCATTTCGAAGTGATTTTGCAAAATCAATCTTAGTGGAAAAAAATTAGACTAATAGGAAAGCTCGATTTTGACACATAGGTAAAATCGAGAAATATGATTGGCCAATAAAAAAGTCAAAATTGAATTGATTTTGGTCAAACTTTAATAAATTTGGTGAAGAATTTGATTGAGGATAAAAACACATAAAAATATAGGTATCAAATTTATGTAACTAAAAACTTAAAAAAAATATGAAGTAATCAATAAAATATTAGTGGTTGAATTTTAAATATATTATATGAAGTTAAGTGTAAAATTATAAAATCTCCATGCTTTTTGATAACTTTAGATAATACTGTAAACAAATAACCCCTTACACTTTATACCCCCTACAATTACATGATTAGTAGTATTGGCTTAAGACTTCCATCTATTAAACTTACAAAATTTTATAAATATACAAATTAGGAGGATATGAGAATAGAGCAGTTTATAATTTGGTCACGATTCAGAGGTTGGATTGTTAACTCAAAAAAGAAAAGAATAAAACAAAATACCATTCTCTCTTTCATACAAGTAGTTCATGTTATCATTTAAGATAACTTGAGTATAAGTGTTAATTGTCAAGTATTATATAAGCTTTCTTCTTTTATAATGTAGTAACTAAAGGCTTATAGAGGCTGGATCGCTTGAACATGCATGAATAACTATTAGTTTTAGTTTTCTACTATTTTGTATTAGTGAAACTTTGGAAAAACATAAATTAAGAAGATAAGTTAATCAGTTAAACACCATGACCAAACAAAAATTGATTTACCCGGTTATGTGGTTCTAAAAATGGTGTATAAACTTACTGCACCTAAATTACATTAAGTTAATCCACTGATTTATATACAGTATAGCAGTAGCAAAGCTATTCATGCTTAATTTCATCAATTCATTGAAGAAGCTACTAATCTTTGCTTCAAGAACCCACAACAAACTTCAAAAATACCAATCAAGGGTATGACCAAATTTCCAACCTCATTTTGTCACCGTTGTCCACGGATTAGGACATGCACGAATGGTGTAACAAGTGGTTAAAGTTCTAGACTTGGTGTACGTCTAGTTTTAATGTGACGCCTACGTTGGAGATATATAACGCATTTCTTGATGTTCTTATCAAGGAAGATGTTGATATTGCGAGGGTGTTTTATAGAAGGAGAATGATGGAATATGGTGTGGAAGGGGATATGTATACTTATGGGATATTGATGAAGGGACTTTGCTTGACGATTCGTGTATCAGATGGTTTTAAGTTTTTGCAAGCAATGAAGAATAAGGGTGTGATCCCGAATGTTGTTGTATGTTTATTTTATTTATTTATTTATTTATTTTGAACGGCGATATATAAAAATGAAAAACTAGCAATTAGCTAGCAAATTACTAAGGTGAATTTAACCGGTCGTCCAACTACTACAGTTTTTACCTCTATACTTAAGCCAAGAAAATGAAAAAAGACAAATAATTGCCTCTCAGTTTTTTAATACATTGATTCATACTCTTAAGAATCTTAAGCTATAACTTCCTGTTTTACTAAATTTTGTTTTCCTAAGAGATACAATTGCCTCTCAGTTTTTTAACCCTACCATTAACCAACCCCACTAAAAATTCATGAAATGTTAACCCTCACTTAAATCGTATGATCTAAACCACCTCAACTGCATGACAATGTTTGTTAAATACAATATTTGCATAACACAAAGAAGTGAGTGTTGTTTAGTTCAAGTATATGAGAGATAGAGATAGAACTTATGTGTTCTTGTTTGCAATTACAAAACCATGAAATACTCTAATTTCTTTTGAGATGTTGGAGAAAACTAAATTAGTATAAAACATAATTCATCTGGGGAGTGACATTCGGCCATAGTGGGTAATGAAGGGTAATCATTTCCTTTAACGTGAAAATTGTCATAGATTCCATGATGGAAGGAACAAATTTCCAAGGGTGTAATCGATCAAGCTCACCAGATCTTCAGAACTTGGTTACTTGTGTTCTAGAATATATAATTAATACGAAGTTAATAATGAGTTTAATCATGAGATGATGTACAGAACAATATTGTAATTCTTCATTATTCTTTAATCAATTTAAAAAGCTTCTTATTTTCAGTTAGTTTTATTATTGTGTTTGCTCAAATGTTTAACACCTTAACTTCATTAAGCATTCAACATTGACATGAGCCGCTCACATATACACTACAGTAATCACATATAAGAATATTTTCTAAAGCCTATGATCAACCCATAACCACCCAATCATGTTATCAGCTACCTTAAAACCGATACAATTATGTTATTATTTCTAGGGATATCTAGAAGACCAAATCTAAAATACCATGTCGACTGTTATTCTTTTCCCATTTTAGTTTGTTATTTAGATATGAGAATAGAGCGGTTTATAATTTGGTCACGATTAGATGTTGGATTGTTAACTCAAAAAAGAAAAGAATAAAACAAATATCATTCTCTCTTTCATACAAGTAGTTCATGTTATCATTTAAGATAACTTGAGTATAAGTGTTAATTGTCAAGTATTATATAAGCTTTCTTCTTTTATAATGTAGTAACTAAAGGCTTATAGAGAGGCTGGATCGCTTGCACATGCATGAATAACTATTAGTTTTAGTTTTCTACTATTTTGTATTAGTGAAACTTTGGAAGAACATAAATTAAAAAGATAATATGTTAATCAGTTAAACGGTTAAATCTCCTGATCAAACAAAAACTGATTTACCGGGTTCTAAAAAATGATGTATAATTTACTGTACCTAAATTACATTTAACTTCAGTTAACCCACTAATTTATATACAGTATAACAGTAGCAAAACTATTCATGCTCAATTTCACCGGTTCATTGAAAGAAGCTACTAATCTCAAGAACCCACAACAAACTTCAAAAACACCAAATTTTTGTCACCGTTGTCCGCGGGTTAGGACATGCACGAATGGCGTGATAAGTGGTTAAAGTTCTAGACTTGGTGTCTAGTTTTAATGTGACACCTACGTTGAAGATATATAACGTGATACTTGATGTTCTTGTCAAGGAAGATATTGATATTGCGAGGGCGTTTTATAGAAGGAGAATGATGGGATATTGATGAAGGGACTTTGTTTGGTGAATCGTGTCTCAGATGGTTTTAAGCTTTTGCAAGTAATGAAGAATAAGAGCGTGATCCCGAATGTTGTTGTATGTAATACATTGATTCATACTCTTAAGTATCTTAACTTATAATTTCCGATTTTACTAAATTTTGTTTTCCTAAGAGAGATATAATTGCCTCTCATTTTTTTAACCCAAGCATTAGGGGTGCAAACAAGCCGAGCTTTTATCAAGCAACTCGAGCTCGAGCTTGGCTCGATCGAGTCGAGCTTTTAGCGAGCTCAAGCCCAATATATTGGCTTGAAACATATAATGAGCCGAGCTCGAGCTTTTGATAGCTCGGCTCGAGCTTTTATCAAGCTTTAAGTACGTAAATGAGGGTTAATTTGAATATTAACATACTTAAAAGGACTTACTCCATAAACAATTAATTAATTATATACCCTTCAAACCCTATTTATTCCTGCTTAAAGTTTTGTATTCTACAATCTAACAGTGCACACTTCTTGGTCATCACTTCGTCTTCATCAGCCATCACTCCATCAGGTATTCTCTTTCGCTCAGTTCTCGAGTTGAAATTTGAGAGGAAAGGAAAGGAAATGGAAAGTTTTTTGTGTTCTTGAGTTTTATTTAAGAGGGGAAAGGGGGTTTGTAAAGAAAAGGAGAGGAAGATTTGATAGTAAAATCTTCCTCCCACTTTTGGGAGGAAAGGGAAAGGGAAGGTGAAAAAAACTCAAGAACTGAGCCTTTGGAAATACTACTACGAATAAGGAATATGGCCATAATGCCCTAATAGGTGTTCAATTATTCTTTATTTGTGCAATTGTTAAATGATCTTTATAGCTACTTTTTGTTTTAATGCGGCTATAGTGTCATTAAATAATTAATTACCACAAACGTTTTCTGGAAACTCAAGTAATTATCACACGCTAGTAACAATGTAACATGATTGTTAGACATATGCATAACACCAGATACCATATTACATATTGGAAATGCAAGTAATTATAACACGCTAGTAACAATGTAACATAAATGTGTAACCATATATACATATATTCGAGCTTTTCAAGCAAAGCTCGAGCTTTGCTCGAAACTGAATCGAGCCGAGCTCAAGCCTAGATGGTTAAAGCTTGACGAGCTATTGAGCCGAGCTTGAGCCTAGTTTCTTTTCTTTTTTTTTTCTTTTTTTTTTCCGAGCCGAGTTCGAGCCTTGTCAAGCTCGGGCTTGGCTCGGCTCGGCTCGTTTGCACCCCTACCTACCATTAACTAACCCCACTAAAAAAATCATGAAATGTTAACCCTCACTTAAATCGTATGATCTAAAAGCACCTCAATTGCATGACAATGTTTGTTAAATACAATATTTGCATAACACAAAGAAGTGAGTGTTGTTTAGTTCAACTATATGTGAAGATAGAGAGTACTTATGTGTTGTTGTTTGCAATTACAAAGGCATGAAATACTCTAATTTCTTTGTAAATTCAAGATTTATTTTGAGATATTGGAGAAAACTAAATTTGTATACAATGTTTTATTTTGATTTTTCTTGAGAGTGAAATTCCACAAAAAGATGTTGACTGGTGGAAAGTGGAAACAACCTAACTTATCAAATTTGGCAGGGGCGGAGCCACATGCATGGTAGTGGGGGACGTTGCCCCCAACAAACTTCTTGTGGCCATGCGAACTGTGTAGAAAAAAAGTCATATTGGTAGAATAAATATGGAGTGCCCTCAAGCAAATAGTCTGTGTGCCCTCGACAATCTCTCTGATTGTCAATAATGAGGAGTGTTCCAATATTTTTTCTGGTGTTTTTCTCGTCGGAGAAAATGGAGATTTGGAATGTAGAAGATGGGTTGATTAAATCATTAAATAGGGAAGTGAGAAAGTTACTGTAATTGGGTAGTGAGAAAGTTGACTGTAGCTTGGGTGAGTACAGGATAAATCACTGGCTAGATATAATATAGAAAACTATTGTGTTTATAGTTTATACTAATACAGATTCAATTAAAAGTAAGGATCTTTTGTAATTATTTTCTAAAATAACATAAATCTTTTTAGTTTTAAATAACATGAATTTGCATAATGCTAAATATAATATAGAAAACTATTGTGTTTATAGTTTATACTAATACAGATTCTTTTAAGTTTTTGGTATATACTTTGTTCACGTGTAAAACTTATATGATATTTGTTAACCATAATACGTTTTTAAAATGTAATTTTTTAGCGTATAGATTTCGTCATTTTTTCCAAAGTTATGGTTTCGATAAATTAATAATATTCCTTCAAATTAGTTTGTGTATAAAATGACAAGCGGTTTGATACAATTTTCACGACATTTTTTTTGCTTATTTCCTCGTAATAATTGTTAACTACGTCAAGTACAGCACTTATGTTGTCATTAACTAAACCCGACCCGATTCATCAGAGTAAATTGAAAACAAGAATTTTCCCGATGCCCCCTTTAGCCACATTTTCTGGCTCCGCCTCTGAAAGTTGGTAATGAATGATAATCATTTCCTTTAACATGAGAATTGTCATATATTCCATGATGGAAGGAAGATATTCCAAGTGCTGTCTTAGAACAATCTCATCACATCTTCAAGAATTAAACAAGGGAAGTGAAGAAATATACTCCGATTAGTTGTGTTATAGAATGTATACTTAATACGAGTAGTTAATACTTAATAATGATTAAGGAAATTAAAAATGATGAGTTAACAATATTATTATTGTTCATAATTCTTTAATCAATTTAAAAAGCTTCTTATTTTCGGTTAGTTTGATTATTTCGTGTTGCTCAAATGTTTAATACCTTTACTTCATTAACCATTCAACATTGGCACGAGCTACTCACACGTACACTACAGTAATCCCATATAAGAGCATTATCATCTAAGGCCTATAATCAACCCACAACCACCCAATCATGTTACATTCACCTTAAAACCAATTTATTCTTACTAGCTAGGGATATCTAGAAGACCAAATATAAAATACCATGTCAGCAGTGACGGACCCAGGGAATATAGATGTGGGGGGCAAAAAAAATTTTTTTTTTGACAATAACAATAAAATACGGAAAAAAAAAAGATCGTAATGATAAATCTAGTATTTTTACTTAGAGATGAATGATTTATAAGGCTTTAGAGCATTAAATGTTAGGTTTTAGTATGTGGGTGGGGGGCAATTTGAGTTTTGGGTGGGGGTCACTTTTTAAAAAAGGTCAAAATTTTAAAAAAATTACACTAAAATTTCAACTTTTTCGGCTAGCCGTGGGGGGCACCATAATTATACTATAGGTCCGTCCCTGCATGTCAGTTGTTATTCTTTTCCCATTTTAGTTTGTTATTTAGATATGAGAATAGAGCGGTTTATAATCTGGTCACGATTCAAATGTTAGATTGTTAAGGCAAAAAATATATATATATATATATATAGTGTGAGGTTATTTTCAGAACCAAATAAATTGCGAGAACTGCGAGAACCATTTTCAACCCTTAGATAAATCATCAATGGTTAAGATCATGTGTGGCATAAATGTAATAAAGAGAAAGATTAAGAGTAGTTTATTAAGAGTGTTAGGGGTATTATTGGAATTTTGTTTAAATTCTTTTTTATAACCGTCCTATTGATTTGGGATTACTAATTATTAATTAGGTCAAAAGCAATATCATCCTACTCTCCAAGAATTATGCCGCCTCCACTCTTTCAACTGCTTCAGTTTACATTTTCATCCATCATCATGTAAAAGACAATACATGATATGTTGGTAAGTTCTTGTATATAATAAAATAATGGATGGTTTCATGATAAATAAATTAAAGAATGAAGTATTATTAACGTAGCTTTATTTTTCATTCTATATGTGATCTTTGTGTTTGCTACAATCATTGTTTACGCAATCACACACATATTTTTTGTTAAGTCTTTATATCTATCAAATATATGGTTTTATAATAGCAAGGCTCATGTTTTTGTTTTCGTTTTCACGTCCACTATTTGGGGAAGAAAAAGATCCACGATTTGAAGTTGTATTCATATAATTTAATTTATTCATGTGCAGTTTTTTTCAGTTTTTTTTTTTTTTTTTTTTTTTTTTTTTTTTTTTTTTTTTTTTTTTTTCATGCTCTTGTTTGAATTTCTTTATTAGTATTCATTATTGGTTGTGCCATGAAAACTTTGCTTTTAGGAGAAAGAGACATGGCAAGGAATAATTTAGTAGAATGAAATTGTTTATTTGTAACAGATTAATTGCAAGTTGCAAAGAAGAGAAGGTTGGCAAAGAGACGTGACACATCTAAAGTATAACCTCATCTCTTTATTTATTTATTACGGATTTACGGAGTAATATGTTTGCAATTATCATTTGTATATGTTAGGGTTACTATTTTTCTGTTAGCATTATATACAAGTTTGTGCATCTTTTGTGGAGTTGCGTCAAATATTGTTTAGACGATCGCACGAGTTAAATATGGTTTATACATTGATGGGTGGTTGAAGAAGTTACCTGTACTTAGGGGTTGAATTTTTGTATTGCTAAAGCCATAGAGAGTATTGGCGAATATGTTATTGGTGCATATAAAAGTTGTTACTAGTCCATATATGTTTTGTTAATTGATTTTAACAACTAATATGATTCTTGTTGATATGATGTTATACTTGTATGTAAATGTGTATTTGTCATTTTGTCGTTTTGTTTTGTCTTTTTTTTCGTCATTATAAAATAATTGAATACTGTGCATATGTGTTTTAAGGTTAGAGTGCACGTGTATTTTATGGATGGTAAAAAAATCAATGAAAAGGGTTTGCATATGTGTTTTATAGCCTATAAAAGGTTAATGAAAGGGTGTGCATATGTGTTTTTAGGGCTAATACAATATCAATAAAAGTAGTGTACATATGTGTTTTCATAGTTTCTGGTGAATTTAATGCCTTCTGTGCATATGTTTTACAGTTTTTATATTTAAATGTATTGAAATTGCATATATGTTTTTATTTATGATATAAGGATGTTTTTAGTTTAGTTCTAATTTAAGGTTGCACATGTGTTTTATGTTTTAAGGCTGTACTAATTTCTCAAAATGGTCTCTTGTGAACAAATCGGAAATACATTGTGCATATGTGTTTTGTTAGATGTTATGGCTAAATAACTCGTTTATTAATTGGTTGTTGTTACAGGTACGAGTATGATAAGCGATGTCAAGAGTGTACATGTGTTTTGTACATACTATCTAGCGAGAAAATAGCTATGATAAAGAAGTAAAGAGTAAAGGCACAAGTGCATAAAGTTGCGAGAAGATTAGTAGACACAACTATACATCAACAAAACTTTTATTTATTTTTTACTTTTAGAATTTTGTAGTATTCGAATTGTATGTGATATGATTTTTTATTTTGTGTATAATGTTTTTATTTTGAAATGTATACGATAAATCTAAAATATTTATGTTTGTCATTAAATGCACTTGTGTAATTATTTTTTTACCAAAACACATTAAAGGTCTAAGCAATTGAATAATAAAAATATATATATAAATTTAACTTGTATATAAAAACAAAACATATATGCACCATATCTTTTGAAATCATACATGTGGAAAAATAGTTGTTTAAAAAAAAAGTTCCTAAATTTTAGGATCTATAAAAACGTTTTTTTTAGAAAATTCAAAAAAAAAGCATGTAATTTTCCAATTATACCCTTTTGAATTAAAAAATAAAAATTAATATTCAAAAAAATGTAATTGGTGGATGGTGGTTCTCGCAGTTCTCGCAATTTATTTGGTTCTGAAAATAACCCTACCCTATATATATATATATATATATATATATATATATATATATATATATATATATATATATATATATATATATATATATAGGAGATAACTTGGCTACAATTATTGTAGCCAATTGGCTACAATCCTTCCCAAAAAATACACATGAAATAAATCAGGGACCCACAGAAAAGATTCAGGACCCACAAAAAAAATCAGAGACTCACATTTATATAGCACAAAATTGTAGCAAATTGGCTACAATTAATTGTAGCTAATATATTCCCATATATATATATATATATATATATATATATATATATATATATATATATATATATATATATATATATATATATATATATATATATATATCATTCTCTCTTTTGTACGACTAGTTCATGTTGGGGTTATCATGTAAAGATGACTTGAGGAATTAAATAGTCGTGAGTGTTAAATATGAAGTATGATTAAGCTTTCTTCTTCTATATACTGTAGCAACTAAAGGATTTTAGAGGCTGGATCGCTTGAACATGACCTGCCCCGACCAAAGAACTGATTTACCAGGTTATTTGGTTCTAAAAAATGGTGTATAATTTGTTGTACCTAAATTACATCTAGTTCAGTTAATCCACCCGTTTAAATACAGTATCAGTAGCAAAGCTACTGATCATGCGCCTTGGTGATTGAGAGGCAATCAGATTTTTATCGATAACAGCACGATATTTATGTAAAAGCCAGATACATCACTGCAAGACATTTCAAAACCAGATGCTTTGATATTAAAACTAAATGCTCTGATGAAATGAGTAGTGCTGTAAAAGACAATATAGATGTTTCGACTTATGAGTTATGAGCCATTTATGAGCAATAAGTGTACTTAATATCAGTATCGATAACAACTAGCGATGTGTTAGTTTCAATAAGCAACGCAAATGCCCTCTGGCTTCCTGTTCTCGACAGGGCAATAACCAAAACTTATGCTACTCATAACTTCTGTATACAAGAAACCAAGCATACATGGAAATTATTAATGAAATTCCAACACTTTACAATAAAATACAAAATAACGACGAATTGGTGATGTGACGCTAAATCTTAAAATGAAAGCCTTGAAATCTTAAAGATCATTTATCCCAATTGATTTGTTGTAAAAAGCATTGGTTAACACCATATGAAATTCCAATGCAAGTATGTACACGTTGGTAAATCAACGAGACTAGTATTCACGGATTAACAGTAAATTAATAAGAATAATGCCAGGAAAATGAAACTACTAATTCTAAAATCATCCAAAGATACTGTAAAATCTAAACCTTCTATTTTTAGCACTGTATAAGTTACTAAGATGGAGGTTGACATCAAAATGGCATTACATTTTCTTCAACAAATGAGTTAAGATCACTTATGGCACAAAATAGCAAACAAAAAGCACTTCTCGCCTGTTCAGGTTCTAGAGTATGAATTGTCATATGCTGCTGCTGCTGCTGCTGGTGTTGGTTGTGGTGCTCTCCATTGTGGATGGCCGCCCGGAGGAGCTTGTCCAGGGTGAGGTCCACCATAAGGGGCCATTTGTGGTGGTGGTCTCCACTGAGGATTCCCGCCTGGAGCAACTTGCCCCGGATAAGTTCCACCGGGGGCAACTTGTCCAGGATAAGTTCCATTTCCACCAGGAGCAACTTGTCCAGGATAATTTCCACGATATGGAACCATTCCTTCTCCTCCAACACCCATTTGGACATGATGAACATTTCCATAAGCATCAACATAGCCGCCACCAGCAGTGTGCACATGTGGCGGCGGCGGTGTTGGTTGTTGTGGTTGTGGGTATATTTCTTGTTGGTTCATATACGCCATTGGTGCTGCATACATCATAAAAAACTGTTATTTCAGGTAGGGGGGTGTTCATAATTCTTAATCTGGTGCATGCTATTCGTTTATAGTTTAATACGAATAAATTATGTTTTCCATTATCAATGGGACACAAACTCGAATCTTTCGATGTCTCTGAATGGCCTAAACTAGAGTTGTCAAATTTGACCAATTGACTTAAAATAGGTCCATTGGGGTTATGTTTTACTAACAGGTCAGACGGAAAACAAATGGCATATATAAAAACAGGTCAAATGGGTCGAAAGTCACCCAACTGGCAATTTTAATGCATAAATCATACTCCGTATCTTTCTAAAAACTGAATTTTATTGTTAAATAAAAAAATAAGTAAGCATACAATGTAAAAACTGGTGTAATCGCATTTAGCACAATAATAATCCGTTTTGACCCATTACCCAAAACGTCCGACCGGACCATTTTGCCACCTCTAAATGAATGAATTAATAGCACGTAGTTAAAACAGAACGATATCAATGCATGGAAATAGAAGGAAGAAAGCGATACCATTTGCCCTCTTCTCTGAGTTCTGAATGTCAGCTCGTAACCTCTCCACCTCTTTTGCCATCCCCACCAGATCTTTCTCCATAAGTTCCATTTGTGCCGCTTTTTCATTGTTTAAGCTTTTTTCATGCTCAAAGGTCAACCTGTGGGAACTTAAAAACCAAGATTAATTTCAATCCAACTAATGGCTTCATAACCATCTACCTGGAATAACATAAGCTGCACACAAATTATTTAAACTACTTATTTCCTCACTAAGAAAACTTTGAAAAGGTTATGACCGAATTGATAAGGGCAGATCGGATAGGTTGGTTACTAGGTCACAACTGGTTTGCATTAAAACATGTTATTTTTAGTACAGACCGAAATGAGCCTGGTTGGGCTGGGCTGACCTGAAGAAAAATATTTTTCAAATTTCTTGTAAAAAATTAAGAGTGTTAATTATAATTATAAAAAGTGTAATATTACAACTAATTCTAAATCTTTGAATAGAAACTATTTAGATGATTGTATGCGATAAAAACAGAATTTGGGGGTTTTTCAAGTTTCAACCTATTTGACCACTTTTATCTAATATCTATGATCTGACCTTTATAAACACATCCCAAATCGACCCATTCACAAGTAAAATGGTTCAAAATGACCACAGCTAGAGCCAAGTGTCGTTCACTAACCGTAACTTCTGGTGTTCCTGTGTCAATCGATCAAGTTCAGTGTTCATTTCGGGTAGTTTTTCCATGTCAGCACGGGCTTTCTTCAATTCTTGAGTAGCCTGTTCAACTTGATTAATTAGTTCCTGTCTAGTTGCCACCAAGGCTCTAGCCTCGGCGTGGGCCCTCTGAAGGTCCTTCTTCACGTTCTCACCAGCTCGTATACGAACCTCCATTTTAGCCATCTTTTCCAACAAGATTCGAATCTGAAGGTCACATTCTGTCTGAATGCTTCCAATGTGGGCCCTGAGTTTTTGGATATCTTGTAGGGTGGTAGCCAATTCTTGGCGTAAGGCGATATGACTAGCAGACAGTTTCTGTTTGTCACTAGCAAGCCTTTCTATTTCAGCTGACCGACCCACTAGTTTGCTATCTCCACGCTCAGGATGCTGTGGATGTTGTGTTGACCGGGATGCATAAGCTGGTTGTCCATGTCCTCTTGCAGACATCTGTCTGACTAGTCGAACTCTATTGATGTATTAAGATTGCGAGACAAAAAGGCAACCTTTCTGCAAAATAGAGAGGATGATGGAATGATTCTTTGAATAAGTTCATTTGATGACGAGGATGATGATCTGATAGCATGAGATATTCTGAATAAGCATAATACTAGCATTCTATAAGTATCAAATCACAATATAGATGAGGCAAATTTCTTCAAGTGTCAAGATTGAAAACATCCCCCTCCCCACACACACACTGTCTCTCTGTATCTCCTTAAGATCCAAAAAATATCAATAAAAAGAGCGCCTGGAAATTTTGATGGCACTATGATCGAAAACTCTGTTTGATTTTCTGTTCTATTGAAAGCTAACCTGACTGAGAGTTTTCCATACTTTGATTGGAGACATGACACTGCATACTTTATACCTTGATCCGAGATAGTTTATCCATCTCCTTAATTACTTTGGTGGTGTGTTAGATATACTGTTAAAGAAACTATAAACATTTGGATTTTAAGATTTTGGAATGAAGGGATGTTAGTTCAAGATAGTTTAGATGGTACTTTTGTAAGAACGAAAAAGAAAGTGAAATATTTTGTATGAGAGAATTCTTGCACTTTGTACTAAAGGGTAAATCCATCCATGCCCCATACCTCGCCTTCGCGGGATTGGGTATGTTGTTGTTGTGGTAAATCCATCCATGATATATACACAATTGTTTGCTTCAGATTAGTAACTACAAGTCCAAAATTTTCTTAGTATAAATATGTCGTTTCTAAAATTTAAATAATGGTAGCCTCATTCTACAAAAGATCTTGTGTCCTACACTATCAACAAGAGCGGCAGAATGAATCTCTCTCAAATCTTCTAAATTCTAATCTATATAACAGCTCCAGTTCCCGACTATCTTCACTGGTGAATTAAAAGATCCACACCAAAACAAAAAGTGAGGAATATGATCTACGGCATCAAAACATCCACACCATGTGCATTACTCATCACAAGAAACAGTCATTAAAGTATAGTTTATTTAGGATAAGTTGCCATCGTATCTTAATTAACATCCTGAAGTATATTAGAAGCCAAGTAGATTAGGTAAAATAGAAGAAAAAGCAAGGATTACTCTCCAAATGAGACACAACATTCAAGATTGATGTTGGGGTATAAGACAAATTATGTTGCCCTACAGTAACCTTCCTTCCTCTTAGTTCCACGTTCCACCTTTTCTTATGGGTATTCCAATGCCATTGTTCATGTTTTAGGTCAATAAAGTGATTTACACTCTACAACTATCTCACTAGTACTTGTTGCCACCTATGAAGCATAGACTCTTCTCAATGGTTTGAGGTATCTATTTATAAATCACAATAGGGATCTATACTCCTATTTTCTCTTAGTCCTACGATAATTACTAATTTGATGCTGCAAGTCAGAAGGCCTAAGACAAACAATGATATTTTATCTATGTATAGTTTTATGCGATAAACGGGTGAACGGATGAGGTTTTTTCCTTGTTAAGGTTACCTAGCTAGGTTCAAACCTGAGGCCTCTTCCGATAGAATATCAGGAAAATAAAATGTTACAAGCTGTTTGAAATTCTAGCTATAATATGCTTATCCAATCAACAAAAGTTATGTTACATCTACAATATGCTTCTTATCCATTCCGAGTAGAATCGTCATGTTAAGCTAAAATACTTATCCATTCACAAGTTATACATCATAAGATATATGCATTACTATCATATGCTTATACATCTTCATGTAGCTGCATTTTACAAAATTATAGCAAAATTCAGAACTCTTAACATAACATACCATAGCGACTTTTAACCTGAAAATGTTTTACTCTTTATAGCATTTTTTTAATCCATATTAGTGCTTTGTACGATGCCAAAACTCTCATTGTCAATACGTGAATACGAAACTAACTCAAAGTAACCTTAGCATAAATGTAGAAACTATAGATTTAATACACACAAAACTATACATATATGGCATTTATATACTCTTCCACATACCGAATTGCCAAACACAAAGGTCCCTCGAAGCAATTTAAAACACTTAAATTCGCAAATTAATTAATAGATAAGCATATTAAATAAGATACTGGAAATACGAACATCTAATATAGAAGCCATATAAACTCAAAGCTAAATAGCAATTTGTTATACTATATACTATATAACATAGGCTTATTCAATTTCATGACACAAAAACGCCTTTAGAAGAAAATGCTCCATGACTCTAATGTATAAATGAAATCCCTATTTATATATGATTCTCAAACATTCCTTGTACCAAAGATACGAAGCCGCTCATTATCATATGATATTGTCGACTTTCGCAACTCTACCTCATAGGGTTTGTTCTTGGTACAACCGTACAAGTCCCTACATTAGATGTGTTACGTGATGAGCTTTTCGGAGCGTTTAGCTTTTCGTGTTTTGAATATAATGCTTGGTTAGCAACGACCATTTAGCTTTTGTATTTTGTTAATTAGGTCCTATTAGACACACCAATAAATAAGCTTCTAGCTTTTACATCATTTTACACTTCATAATTAGTTAATTACAAAGAAAAGTACCAACAAACAGCTACTACCTAGTTTTGCCGGGTCCTACAAATCAAGGTGATAAATTGATTGTGTTTCGCGACGAGCTCTTAATAATGCTCATTTGGCTTCGAGATTTTGTTTAAATCCTTCTACGTAAATTGCTACAAAATAAGAGTTTACCTTTCACATCAGTTTACACTTTATAATTACAGATACAGCTATGTTACCAAATACTTGTACAATTTTGTGCAAAGACTCCCATTTGAAAAAGGCGCTTACCTTTTACATTATTTTACAGTATCTATCTATACTACATATAAAGAGAAAAACACATTTGCTTAGAACTTAAAAACTTAAAAAATGAGTAACGTTGTTAGACTAAATTACCCCTACTTATAAAAGTCAACACAGTCTATGACCCAATATTTAAAAAGGAATGATACAGCCACATAAAAACATCCACAAAATAATGTCAGGCAGATTGGAGTATTTTATTATAGTTTCTCTCTCTTTTCTCTGATTAAGCCACTTCTTGTCTGACTCGTTATTTTGTAAGAGTTTTTGTGGTTCTATCAAAACTCATATTTAAATACTTAATTACAATTTAAACCTTTACTTTCTTTACTCTCACTTACTCCAAACCCATATATACACAAATTAACGCTACTATACACTGTCGTCGCTAAGCGCGGGTAATTGTCTATAATTACATATACATCGACGTTATCAAACACTTTCATAAAACAAACAAACATTGTACCAAAAAGTAGATAAAAAATTATTACCATTAAAATGATCAAAATTGAGCTAATGAACAATACAATTTAGGTTGCAAATAATTAGGGCTCATAATAATAAAATAAAATTAGACATAAATTAGATTAATAAAAAGTAAATACATTTATGTAGAGGATAAGGAGATGAGATGTGTGTTACCGCTTACCGGAATAAAATGAACGGTGGCCGGAAAATTATGAGGTGTGGTGACTGATGATCGCCGGGTGGTTGGAGACGCTGTAAATAAGTTGCGAGTGTGTGAGATATACGAACTTTTGTGTTTGTGTGTTTTTGTAATCTTTTTTAACTTTTATGAACATATAATAGAGTTAGGGGGTGTGTTTGTTTCGGCTTTTTGGGTTATTATTTGGTTTCGACCTTTAGATGTTATAAGCTCACTTTTTGTAGCTTATTATGATACTTTTTTTTGGGGAGTTGATTGGCACACTCTCATTTTTTATCCACACACTCAAATGTACAAACTGGCAAAGCAGCATCAAACAAATGTACAACTGTTTATAGCACAGGATGGAGTGTGCAAATAAAAAAGAAGAGTGTGCAAATCATTAGCCTTTTTTTTGTAGAGTGAGCAAAACCGACCAACTCCCGAATCATGTTCCGAAACCGAACCGATCTTAAACGAAACTCGGTTTTGTGTTTTCCGTTTTGTCGAGATTCGAGATAGTCGGGATCGGGTCGGGAGGGGCCGAAAACCAAAAAACAACAAACAATACCGATCAAACCAACTGATCCCCTTCCGTCCCGACTGTCCCGAAACCAAACCGAGCTTAATCAGGTCGGGACTCTGTTTGTGTTTTCCAGCTTGTCGAGATTCGGGATAGTCGGGGAGCGGCCAGATGCTCAGCCCTACTTTTTGGTTTATGTACGTTTATTATATCATAATAAACTTATGAAACCAATCAACTTATGTTAAGTAAAAGTTTCAACACAAACTACAAAAAGTGAGCTTATGATACATAAGCCCAAAACCAAATAAGTCAAAAACCGGTTATATACACTAAAATAAGCACCCGCTAAGGATATGACTTTTGTACCAATTGGCAAATTTGTAGCAATTAGCAAATTTAACTACTAGTTGTCAAGGACGAAGCCAGGATTTTATCTTAAGAGGAGCTCGAAATTTATTGTCAAGTAGTAATGATTTAGTATTTAACATATCAAACCAATGATTGAACCAATAAATCTGTTGGACTCCTTAAATGTCGGATAACATCTTGTTTCATATCTATGATTTCATAATAGGGTATGCACACATAGTATAATTTTTTTATATATAAATTTGATTTTTTCGGTTGAGTTTTCGGGTTTTTATTAATGCGAATTGTCTTTTATCATTTTTTCCCCTTCAATTTAGGAATATTTGAGATAGACATTTCTTTTTAGGTCTAAGTTATTTAATTTGCATTGATTTGGCGTATTTTGATAACATCAAAACTAAATATCATACATTTGAATAAGTTCATATTTAAATATTTCACGGTGACCAAATATTAAGGGTTTTTAATAAACTAAGTTAAAGTTTCCGTAACTGAAGTATATAACATAAGGGTAGTAAAAATGTAAGTATTAATTTAAATTTTAAATACCTAAATAAGAATAAAACTACATGATCACCAACCGGTTATATAAACAAAAAATCACACCATGTGAATTAATATAGTACCTAATAAGGCTTTCAGTAAAAAACAAAATCAAAAGCGTATATGAGATTGTAAAGTGAGTTCCATATATTTACAACCAGTTAGGCCTTTTCTTATTGAAACTATAAGAAAGTACTCTGTAATATAGAAACCTTTTTTACTAGTCAACTCTATCTTCTTCATTTACATCAGCTGCCCGGCAACAAACTCAGCTTTTTCGATGAGCATTATTGAACAAAATGTTCTTCAACAGCAGCGTTGCTAACAAATTTAGGACATTAGCATGGGCCAAAATAAAAACTCAATGAAACATACTGATATTCAAACTACAAGATAGATATGTTGGGACGTTTGCTGGTGATTGAGCACCTGCCAGCCCCCTACTCATAGTTTTAGCAATTATCTATAAGGAGAATTGCATATATACCTACTAAAACTAAAAAACTTGCATATTTCCCTAAAATACAAGTTTTCAATGAATGATGTACAATGCAAGTTAAGCATGTTTTGGGTATATATGCAAATATGCAAGTTTTAGTGGGTATATATGCAATTACCTCATATCTATAATTCTATATACAGTATCCGTTAGTAGTAGTTTGTTTAATAAAAAATAAAAAAACTCACCCAATGCAGCGGCAACAAAAGAAACAATGATCGATTGTGATGGATGACAATAACAATGCACATCGGTCGGTAATAATGAGAGAACATTAACAAAAAGGGAAAAAAAGAAAAAAAAGAAAAAAAAAATGTATTTTTTTCGTGTCACAAAACTATAATTGTTGATGCTTGGTACATTGCTACCCCGTCTATGTGGCGAGCTAACTTGTCATCTCTAGTCAACATCTCATTTCTCACCATTTTGTTAATACCGACATTTTAATGTACATGTTCGTTAACATAACCCTATCTATGATTATATGTGATAGTATATGGGAGTTTTAGCCCAATAGCTAAAGGTCATACGACCATTTCACGCCCAGAATGTCAAGGCCCATGACAAGCTTTGCCTGGAAACCTGTCTCTAGGCAACGACTGGCATAACAATACGTCTTTTCATACTGTTATTGCACTATTCTCACGCATAACACCTCACTAATGCAGAAGGAATATGGTGAACATATCGCATGTAGTACCTCATATGAAGTTTCCCTCATACCAAGAGCCAAGAAGACACCGCCACGTGTCATTCTTGTCTCCTCCATAGAATAACCCCCACATGGGTCATCCGGAGTCGTTAGATCATATCTAAACGTATCTCAAACAACTGTAACGTCATCCTTATAAAATACACACAAAATTCTAATTGTATATGAGTATTACCCCAACTCAAAATGAACACTCTCTTCTAGGGGTTCTTACCAAACAAGAGAAACTGAACATACGATTAGCCTTATCTCATAACACAAACCTAAACTAATCTTATTTTACGTATCATACGTAACAATATGTCTTTAATTTTTTATTAATATTTATTGGTTACAAGAATAAAATTTAATTATTCCTGAACAACTTATATTTGTTGTTGACATGTACTTGTATGAATTGAATCTTGATTCGTACTTAATTTTTTAAAGGTACTTAATTTTTTAAAGATAATTGAATCTTGATTCGTACTTAATATTTATATGGACACTTTGTCCCCCTTCACAACGTGTCTTCCCTACAATACCCCCCCCCCCCCCCCCAATCGACGCATTTTCCCTAATTTTTTGTGAGAAGTCGTCGGTTTGTGGACCGACCAACTTGTGGAGAAGGTTGTGTGTATGAGTATATTGTGAGGTATATTTTTATTTCAGCGGAGCATATTTTGGTTGTAAAGTTGGTTGTCTTATTACACATTGTTAGTGATGATGTTAGTAGTTGATGAAAAGATCATATGGTGTTAAGTTGACGATGATGATGTTGGTAACCACTACACCTGGCCTAAGATATTTGGTAATCAACTATCTATGTAATTTTTCAATTCAAAGGTTTACCCTTAGTCTTGGTCAAGTAGGATATTTCTGTCAGATTTTATATATAAGCTATTTTTTTTAAACATCGATTTTTATATATAAGCTGAATCTCATAATATTTCTTTTAGATATGCCTCTTATATTTGGGGTCCTATACTGACGTTGGAGGTACTGGACTTGGACTACTGGAAATTATTAGGTGAAGTCATTGGATTGGGCTTCAAAGTTCCATAGAAAACTACTACGTATTACTCTATGATTTGATAAACGATTTCGCGTGTAAAATTGAAAATGAGATAGTTCAATAGCCTATGCCGTATTCAGTATGTCAATCTCTTAAAGTTGTTTGGAATTTTCATTTCCATGGTCGACAAGCCATGTAACGGTTTTAAAAGTCGAATCATTGTAACTTGTACACAAGGGAATGTTTATGTTTTGAAACTTTGAATCTAAGAATGCTAATAGTTCAACTGTTCAACCATACCTTAATGGCATGTCATCTAACTCAACCGTCTTTTTGACTTAGGTCGAGCCCACTACAAAACTCATACATGATACATTTAAGTGTTAGCTAAGATCTTTTGACCTAATTGGTCATCGGCTCTAGTCGCATTTTCTCATCCCTACCCTTCATTACTTCTTACACAGCACCTATTATTGGCGTCTCCTTGGCATTATGTCATTACCTTGTGGTACAAAATGCATCTCATCTAAATGATTAAGAGAACTTTGTATAGGTTTTTGCATGTGCAAGCCACCGAAAATTAAGTTAAAACCAACAATTATTTAACACATTACACATGATTGAGTTTAAAACGTGTAATAGCTGTAAAGAAAACATCATTGAAATAAAGTGTATAATATTAACCATAACAGAAACTCTTTCTCCACAAGTTACAAATGTTTAAAAAAATAATTAATAATCAGAAAAGGAAAAGAAAAAGGAAATGAGAACAAAGTTTTCTTGAACTCATCCTAATTTCAAGCAAAGAATTATGCTCTTGGCATCTTCTTTTCTTCCTTTTAATCAAATTAAAAAAGAATCCTAAGCTAAATGAAACAAAAAAATAAATCACTTATGAATTTACATAGCTACCCTTAACATGATCAAATCCGTAATACGACATATACCATTTAACAAACTTCTTCAACCCGGTCGGCAAATCGGTTGTCGGGTTATACCCGAGTTCGCGTTGAGCCAAACTTATGTTGGCGTGGGTAAACGGAACATCGCCGTTACCCGGCATCTCGATCACATTCTTCTTTGCCTT
Organism: Artemisia argyi; assembly: GCA_030686995.1. Lineage (NCBI taxonomy): Eukaryota > Viridiplantae > Streptophyta > Magnoliopsida > Asterales > Asteraceae > Artemisia > Artemisia argyi. The sequence goes on along the minus strand of CM060706.1, from coordinate 23,159,093 downwards.
AATTTTCAAATTCTTTTCCAATATGTTAACTAAAGTAGGAACTGTCACGGGTGACGTGTTCCCTAAGTTAAAAATCCTATACGGGGCGGGTCCTTTTTTCTTTCCACCCGTCCCAGTACTTTTACCCGCGGTATCCAAAGACGCCACACACCCTTTCACAATATCATCAATATAAGTAAAATCCCGCGCCAAGTCAACTCGGTCCTTCCCACGGTAAACCGTAATTGGCTTACCCTGCAAGATATTTTTCGTAAAAGAAAAATACGCCATATCCGGTCTACCCCATGGGCCGTACACAGTGAAAAACCTCAATCCGGTAATCGACAACCCGTAAATATGATTATAAGTATGCGTAATCTCCTCACCCGCCTTCTTAGTAGCCGCGTAAAGTGAAGCGGGTTGGTCAGTCCGATCCGCTTCACTAAACGGCACTTTCTCATTCAGCCCATAAACCGAGCTAGAGCTAGCCCAAACTATAGCGGGTTGGGGCTGAGCCGCTTTACATTGCTCAAGCAATGTAACCAAACCCGCTATATTACTATGAATATAGCTATTAGGATTCTCCATAGCATACCTAACCCCAGCTTGGGCAGCTAAATGCATCACGTGCGTAAATTTAACAACCTCGAACAGTTTCGCTAACAAACGCACGTCATTAATATCACCTTCAACAATATATATTTTATGATCTTCCAACATATTCCTTCTAGACTTTTTTAGCGACGGATCATAATAGTCATTAAAATTATCAATACCTACAACTCCATCACCGCGTTTTTTCAACGCGAGTGCCACGTGGCTCCCGACGAATCCGGCGGCACCGGTGACCAGCACCGACATACCGTTGCTCCGCCGTATCTCCGCCGATGATCGGATCATCTTCTCGTGATAAAGGTAACGGTTACTGTTAGTTAAAAAAGCTAAATACGACGCCGTTAAAGCTATCAGAAACAGCGCCCATAGAAACATAGTGCTGGTGGAAGTGAAGCATCTCTGAAGAGTGCGTCTTTTTATTTTCCCCGGAGTTGAAGGAAACAACTCCTCTTCTAATTGATGAGGCATTATAAAAGTTGAGATTAGTATTATGAGAATATGAAGAGTGCGGAATAAAAGGCAGGTAAGATTTGACTGTACCTGCTGAATGAGGGATATGGGGAGGGGGATTATATAGTGGGAGTTTTTGCGCGTCAAGTGGGACAGCTAATGACAGGGGTGGAGAGTGTAAATTATAAATGGAAAGTAAACACAGCTAATAATAAGTGGTGTTGAATAATTTTTAGTTGTTAATTGATTGAGAGAGAACATGGTAGGCAACTAGGCATAAACTACCCGTACCGGATTTTTAATAAATGTAGTTTAGTGAAGATTGATTTATTTTTAGTTATTTATTTATATTGATTAATATTTTTACATAGATTATTTTAAATATATATATAAAGTTTAAGAAGGTATAAAGTGTAAAAAGTTTTTCTTAGATTTATAAATTTATTAAAAAACAAGCAAATTGTTAAGTTAACTTAAGTTTATATAATTTATTTAAAATTAATAACTAAAATTTTATTATTTATCTGTTTTTCTTTTCATAAATTTGACACATACATTTTTATTTTTATTTTTTCATCCAAAAAACTTATCAAGTTTAACAATTTTTCTTCAATTTTGACTTCAATTGGCCAATGGCCAATAAGAATGTTTAATTTCACTTATCTGGCAAAATTAAACTCTCCCATTAATCCATTTGAAAACTGTTGGTCCCTTTTTCTTGTTTATCAGTAACTAGAAAGCTAAAGTAACCAAGTTATATGACTTGAACACAAATGTATGAAAATGATTAACAATAAAGTAACATAAAGATAAGAGACAATATTTTCCAACGTTTAATTCTTTATTAGAAGTTAATCAAAAGAATCGTACCCAAGTGTTTGCGGAATAACACTTGGGGTTGAAACGACAAGTATTGTATGGACTCCTCACTAAACTCAAACTAGAGTGACAACTTAAATTACCCACTGAGCTATCTCAGGGGCTTGCGTTGTTCTTTGGAGGAGTAAAGTGGTTTGTGAATGCTTTGCATTAATTGCACAAACTTGTCAACTTTTACTCCTCACATTTGCTTCCTATTTATACACAAGTATAGAACAACTAAATATACATTGGACCTAAAGCTTCCTTAACAATATCTTGAAAGATATTATTCTTCTGGCAAGGAACCTTCATTGAGTTAGATCCAAAAGGCACTTTCTGATGACAGACTGGTTTTAACCATTTGGGGAAAGTTTGACATTAAAGTGATAAAGCACTTTAATAAAGCAGCTCAGACTTTCCCGCCCAGTCCCGCCAAAACTTCAGTCTTCATGTCATCAGTCTTCAGTACGATTAAGTTGTTGAGGAGTCATGGGGTTCAGTGAGTTATTGTCATCCTCACTGAACCCATCGCCTTCTTCTTGGCTTAGATCACACTTCACTGAGTTCCGCCTCACTGAATGGAGAACCTTTCTTCTTAGGCTCGGTCTTAGCATCCTGAAGGTGACTCACTGAGTTGCTGTTCACTCAGTGACTTGTTTACACTTAGGGGATTTTACGTTCAAATCCTTATTAGAAGATTTGGGGAATTCAGTGACCCAACAATCTCCCCCTATTTGAACATACAAATAGCCTAAGTGATACTTGATTCAGCATGAGTTGTCAGAGTACATCTTCTCTTGCTGAATGTTTGTTGTAATTGTAAGTAGGACATAACTATTTAAACAAAACATCATTTTATTTATAGCTATTACATTTTCCTACAAATTACAAACAAAAAAAAGATAGTTGTTGCAGATCAGATGTTCAGATGATAGCCAAGTCCCTCAATCTTAGCTTTCTTTGATCTCAGTAGGTGTTTCTCAGGATGCTTCTCAATCTTTTCCCGAAGGTCCTTACAGAACCTTTGGTTTGCACCACTATGTATAGGAGAAGCTAACATCAGGTACGTTACCATTGCTGTGACCCCTGCCTTGTCTATATCAGACCATCTTTGGAAAGCAAGGTCTCCATATTCATCAGTAAAGCATAGACCTCGTTCAGGGTGTTCAAGCACGGTGTTGTTCACGAAGGTGATTCCTTCAAGAACGGACCTATCACAATCCAAACCTGGGACCTTGATCTCAGGCTCGGATTCAATGTGCTTCCTTTTTCTCCTGGTGGTAGTTGATAAAGCAGTTCCTGTTGTTGGAGCAGGAAGAAGGGAGGGAATGTTGAGGGCTTCAGGCATTGCTCTCAGTCTGTCATACCTTTCACTCAGTGACTTGATAAGTTGATCAACAACGACACCATTTTTCTTGGCAATGATGGGACGGAGTTCATCAAGTTCAGTGATCCCAAAGTCAGCGAATCTGAATGGGTTATGAATGTCCATGATTCTTTTATCAGCCCCCCTGAAGACAGTGACCATTGCGGGTTTGGTATTCCTGTGGATTTTGATGTCAGTGATGGTTTCAGGCTTCAATCTTTCCTTCATCACCCAATGATATCTTTCAACCCTGGTCTTTCTGATCTGAGCTTGCCTTTTCAGCTTTTCTTCCCTTTCCCTTTTCAGAGCATTCATATGTTCTTCCTGAGCCTTTTTAAAGGCTGCACCAGCTTGCTCAGTAGCTAGTGCCTCAGCATCCAGACCAATCTTTTCAGCCTCCTCATGAACAACCTGTATTAGTTCAGGCTTGCTCAATCTCTCTTCTTCAGCTACCTTTGCTACTTTCTCAGTTCTGTCCATGTAATCGTGTATTTGGTCATGGGTGAGTTGATAACCTTTTCCATTGATTGCAAACGGGACCCTGATAGGTTCATCGGGGTCAGTTCTGACCATTGTGGAGGCATGCTGGAGTCTTACTTCAGGTTCTGAGGTGGTGGCTATGCTTTTTCCTCTGTCCTGAAAGAGAGTGGAGGAGACTGGTTCCTCTTGTGGTGGAACTTGAGTGATTGGTGTGGCTTCAGTGACATGCTCCCCCTCAGTGTGAGAGGGCTGTCCAGCTTCTTGTTCATCAGTAACAGGGGTTTCAGGAACATTCTCCCCCTCAACAATTGCCGGAGCTGCAGTGATGGCAAGTGTTGGAGTTACTGAAGATGAAAGAGAGGTACCCTTGAAGGCTTGAAACATTTCCGTCATCATGGACTTGATCTCCGCAGTATCCTGATAAATGAGAGATACCTTGGAGTCAAGTGTAGCCTGAGAATTTTCAAGGGCAGTCATCCTGGATCCCATTGTCCATGCCAGAGATGTGGACTTCAGGGATTGAGCTGTCACTGATGCTTCCAACTGAGTGAAGGAAGACTTGAGGGACTCCACCGTGGAGCTGAGATTCTGAACATTTGAATCCCTTATAAAACCAAGTAACTCAGTAAGAGCCACTGAGTTGACCTGGTACGTCTCAGATGCCTGAAGAATTTTCTTGTTGAGCTCAGGATCATCCTTGACTGATTCTTGAACTGACTTAACCCCTGTAGCCAGCTCCTTTAGGGATTCCAAAAACTGATTGATGTGTGAAGCCATTTGTGTCAGGGAGTGAGAGACAGTGGAATTTTGCTCCCTGACATCATCATTGTAGTCTTCAACAGCATCTTTGAGGAGGTGATAGTGAATTGCTTGCTCAGCGTGCATATCAAACACCTCTTCAGTGACCCCCCCTGTACAAAACATTAGTCATTTTCTTGATGAACTTTTGGAAGGCTCTTTCAGTGAGAGGAGTTGAAGCGTCTTCTGAGGTTTCCGGCTCGGAATGTTGTTCAGCTTCATCATGGTTAGAGGTTTGAGGAGACTGAGTAACAGGTTCAGGGACTGTCTCCTCATCCTCCATATCATCTCCGGCCGTGAAGACTTCCTCGTCACTGTTAAATTCATCATCAGAAAATAAGAACGCCTGAGCATCAGCCAGGGAGGTAATCTGCAACAATTGGAGGTTATCCGGCTCCTCTTCAAAAGAAGATTTGCCTTCGTTTTGGCCAGGTCCTGACCCCTCAAATCCGGTAGGTTGGGTTTTACCTACCTGGTCTTTAAGGCCAGTTCTCAAGTAATGCGCACCTCCGGGAGTGGTTTTGGGTTCCATATCAGCGGGTGGTTTATATCCCTCTGAATCTTTGTCCCCCGTGACCCCTTCAGACACTGATGGGTGTTTCTCAGTGCCATCACTAGGAGTCGTGAATGTTGTGTCCCTATCAGCGGGTTGTATGTTTCCCACTGAGTCTTGGGGATGAGTAGGGGTGCCCTCAGACAAAAGCTTTGATTTGCGAATGTCCTCGTCAGGCAAATGAGTGGTTGAGTCCCCCTTTCCAACAGGCTTGTTCTGGCCTGTCGAAGGTTTAGGGACATGAACTCCCTGATGCTTGGGTTTTGATCTACCCGAGCCTTTAGCAGGATGTGATTGTTTGTGGACCCTCTTCTCAGTGGAGTAGTGCTGCCCCACCGAGGATTTAGGATCCCTTACTCCCTGAGACTCTGGTTGTGATTTGCCAGAGCCTTTAGCAGGATGTGAAGGTTTGGTTTGTTTCAGCTCAACTGTCTTGTTTATGACAGTAGAGTCTTTGGAAACGGGTATGCCCGAGGACACTGAGTGTGATGTCTCAGTGCCTTCCGATGGCTTTTGTTGCAGGCCTAGTGACTGGGTAATTATTCTCAGGGTGTCCGCAGTCAAGGGAGGTAATTCATGCCCCTTTTGGGCAGCCTTAAGGTTAGAGGTCTCAGTGTCGAGTGACTTGGGTTGAGCCACCTTCCTGGACCCCTGTCCCTTCTTCCTCTTCACCTTTTTGGTGGGAGAGGGTACTGGTGATATAATATTGTCACCCTGGATAGCAGTACGCATATATTGGGTCAGGGTGACTGGTGTAACCTCTAGAGGGTCACGAGAGTAATTAGCCTTGTGTAACACTTCAGGCTCAAAACCTACTGCATCAGGCTTTGCATACTCAGACCCAAGCAAGTCTTGTAGGGCACAGGAAATGAATCTAGGGTATGACATAAGTTTTTGCCTAGACTTCCCCCCTAATTTTGCTATGAGGTCCTTGAAGATCAATTCTCCAAGGTCAATAAATTTACCCTCAATGAGACTGAACAATATCATTGCTTGAGTATTGTTCAATTGCTCAGTAGAGGATTTATTTCCCCCGAGGACCTGAATGACAAAGGTCATTATTATCCTCCAGGGAGCTGGGAACCAGGTCTTGATGATTGGGGCTTTGGATAGTAGGGCCCCTGGTGACACTTCAGGGTGAAGTTTGTCATAAGGCCCTAGAGTCAGTAAGACCTCCTTCACATCTTTATCAGATGGTGGGACAACGAAGGTCTGTGTGTAATCAAGCCCAGTGGCTTTGACAAAAGTTTTATAGTCAAGAGTTAGGGACTTAGTTCCATTCTTGACTGTAAACTTTATTTTGGCCTCTTTGGGCACATCAGGGCATTCAACCACTGTTGTGCACCAAAATTCCCTCAAATATTCAGGGTAGATGACTGAGGGGGTTTTTGTGAATGCGGTGGTCAGAAAGCAGTTCTGATGGAACTTCACCACTTCCCTGTATTCAGGGAACCCTTCAGGGTAGGCAAAGTTCCCCACCACATTATTCTTGGTGAGGTCTACGCTTTCCATTTGGAAATCCACATTGGGTGTGTATTTTATGACCTTAGAAGAAGCCATTTGGTTTGATAAAAAGCCTGGTTTTAGTTTGAAAATGGGTATTGGTGAGGGAAACACACGCAGTTTTGAAAAACAATTTGCAAGAGTTTAGTTATGATTTTAAAAGCGTGTGTGTGTTTCCCTTTTTGTGGGGGTATTTATAGGGTAAGGATTTGGGTGGTGATGTTGCGGATACCAAAGGTTTAATTTATTTAACCGAAACGGCATAATAATTTTGGTTTGATATCCGCATTAAATATCACGATTCCCATTACCCTATTTTCTCTCACATCGTGGATGAACAGTTGTGCGGCTCTGCAAATAATGCACTTTTGCAGAGGAAAATTATCACAACTTTTGTGTGTGAGGGAGCATTTAATGCTCAGTGATGTTTGGTGAGAGGGATGTGGGGGCCCAAGGAGTGGATGCCAGTTGTGTAAGTGACATATATTCCTATATTTAATAGGATTCAGTTACCTACCTGGGACATTAACTGACTAAATACCTAGAGCATTTAGTTAGGGTATTCAATGCCATTTTTCATCCTGAGCCCCAAAAAAAAAATTCAGCAAGGGTGTGATCAGGGACCTAGAGAATTTACATCAGGTTGGAATACTTTTGATCAGTTTCCTGATTCTATGTCCAACATGCCCAATTCAACTTTCAATCTTGTGAAAGTGGGTTCATCCAAAGGTTTTGTGAAGATATCAGCTAGCTGATACTCAGTGGGGATGAATTGTAGTTCAATTTCTCCATTTGATATATGGTCCCTGATGAAGTGGTATCTGATGTCAATGTGTTTGGTTCTTTGATGAAGCACTGGATTGTTTGAGATGGCTATGGCACTTGTATTATCACAAAAGATAGGTACCATCTTATACTGAATGCCATAGTCACTCAGTTGGCTTTTCATCCATAGTACATTTGCACAACATCCTGCAGCAGCCATATATTCAGCTTCAGCTGAGGACATGGCCACTGACTGTTGTTTCTTTGTACTCCAACACACAAGTTTACCACTGATGAGTGTGTAAATACTCATCATTTTTGTCTTATATGAACTGCCAAAACGTCCAAAAACACTCAGTAATGCGTCAAAATACTAAAAATATTCCAAAATTGTGTTTTATACGTTTTATATGCAAAATGTTTAAAAACAAATGAAAAAACGAACAAAGTTTGCATAATTGGCAGTTTCAGTCCCTCAAGTTTCAAAAATTGACAAAACTAGTCCCTGAAGTTTTAAAACGAAAGAAAAGTCAACCCAAGGCATTTAAAAGTGAAATATGATCAAAAACGATCCTTGGGTAAAAAGTTTGAGAAAATTACACATTTGGTCCCTCAAAATCCAAAATTGGCATAAAAGGTCCTTGGAGTTTTGGAAATTTACAGAAATAGTCCCCGGGTGTTTAAAAAATGAAAAATTTCCAAAATACCCCTTGTACTATTTACACATGACAAATATGGTCCATTATAAGTACTTTGGTGAAATTACATAATCAGTCCCTGAAGTTTGGTGAATTGTCAATTTTGGTCCTCGGGATATTAAAATGGAAAATTTCATTTTAAGGTTCTTTGGTTTATCACATGTGGCAAGTTCAGTCCTTGTAGTATCTTTGGGAAAATGCCACATCATACCCTAAACTTTCACCAATTTACAAATGTAGTCCTTGTAATTTCTAAAAAAACCAAACCGGACCAAAAATAAATCCAACACAACCATTACCCCAACCCAAACACAACCTGCCCACCTTTTGATCTGGTCCAACAAACACCCCCAAGCCCACTTTACCCAAGCCCAATCCACCCCTCAGTTTGACTTCGGTCAAACTCACTCCAAACCGTCTCCCACCTCCAAAACCACCCTCTCCCCTTCTCCAATACCACCTGCAAAACCACCCAACTTGCTCTGCTACCACCACCCACCATATCCCTTCCACTTCCCAACACCAATCACATCACCCCCCCCCTATGGCTAATCCACAGACCCCCAATTGCTTAAAAAAAGGATTTCCCGCCAAATTGAGAGATGAGACAAATTCCATCCAATTGCTGATATTAATGGTGGGATGTGATAGGTGGGACCCAGAGAGCTCCAAGAGTGAATAAAAAGAGGAAAGAGGCACAGAAGGAAGGAGTTAGTTTTTAGTTGTAGTGTAACTTATTCGTAGGTAGTGTAATTGACATTTTCAGTTGTAATCTTCACTCAATTAAGTTGTACTCAGTTTATGTAATGCAATTTCATCTTTATTAAAGCAAAATTTCAAGTTTCCTTATCAATTTCAGTTTTAGCAATTTTTAGTGAATTTGACAAATTCACTTAATTTTGTTAACTGTTGTTATTGTGTGTTCTTTTTAGCTCAATTAATCTTAATTACAAGTTATTAAAAAGTTTTCTAAGCTTATTACTCAGTTTTATTCAGTTTGCCAAGAAATTACTAATAATCTCAAAATAGCTTATAAATTTAGAAATCTTTGAAGAAGATGATTCAGGCTTGAAGCAAGGTACATAATGGATTACTATGGGTATTAGAACTCCCTGGGGAGGTGTTAAGTCAGTTATGGTTCCTTGATTCTTGTATCTCAGCTTGAATAAAATTGTAAGCCAAAATTCTAATTTAAGCTTTTTACTGTGTACTTGCTTATTAGTGCTTATCTATAATCTTTTATGCTCATTTAGTTTACCTTAGTCATAATATAGCTTAAATTTTGTATGCTTGTTCATTTATATTTACAGTTGTAGGAATTACCATTTTAACTGCCAAAATTTAGCATCATAGTAATCTTAGGTAACTAATGTTTTTATTGTTGTTTATCTGATTATTTAAGCTCAGTATGTCATAGAATGTCAGTGTAATTCATAATCTTGATTCCTATATCTTTTTTACTTCACAAATCCTTAAATCAGTATGCATTAGGAGTGTTTGGATTAGCCTTTTACTAGGTGGTGGTATTGTTGTTTTGTTGTTATTGTAGCATGGTTACACTTCATAGGTTCATATTAGGTAAAGTAATGTTCTAAATCCAAGTTTCAAACACCCAAAGTCCAAATCCATTCTCCACTCACCCCAACAGCCTAACTGTTGGAGTTTGGGTAGTCCAATCTCTTGTTTTCAATAAAAATTTAGCTTAGATTGTCTTATTTAGCTTCCATTAGGTTTAATAAACAGGTATCAATCATTTAGAAGCTTCAAAAGTTCAAAAAGGTCAAAGTTGTGAGTTTATCTAAAAAGTCAAAATGTATGCTCTCAGATTTTTCCAAAAGTTAAGGGAATATTTGTGAATTTTGTAGTGAGTATTAGAGTTTGAGCTTTTTAGGATTTGAAGTCTATCACCTCACCTATTGAATCCCATTTGAGTTTCATTTTTGTGAATTTTATAGTGGGCCCCACAGCTCTCCAAAGTGAGCTGCAGGGCAACAAGCTGCCCTGTGCAGCAGCTCAGCCCCCCAACACCACCACTTTGTGGTGGTTTTCCTACCACCTCAGTGGGCCCCACTATTCCCAACTTGTCTCTTTCAATCCCCCCCCCCCTGGTAGACTTCAACCCTTGACCTTTGCTTTGACCTGAGACCCAGTGGACCCCACCTAGATTAGCCATGGAAAGTTGTCCCATAATCTGTCTCAGTCCACAATAAGCAAATGCTTATTGTGGCTTATTGGCTTATTCAGTGTGCCCCAATGGCTTATTCTTGCTTTAACTTGTTAACTTAACTTATTAGAACCAGAAAATACTAAAGTGGGTCCCACTCTTGGCCATTTTAGCTTATTTCACCCTTTGGTCAAACAAAGTCAACTGTTGGCTTTTTACTCTTCATTTAGCTTATTTTCCAAGTTTTAAAAAGTTTGTTTTCACAAAAGTTTATTGTTTTTAGTTGTAAAAGAGATTGGGAAAAGAAAAATCCAGAAAATCAAACATAAAAATAAGTGATAGTTTCTATTTAATATAATTTAATTTTAATTTTCATTTTTAGATTTCAATTAAGTAATTTGTAATTTTATATTTTTATTAATTTCCTTGTAGGTTAAAGTATTTTTAAGAATTTTCTCAGATTTTTATATTGTCATTTGATATTTATTAGAATTAATTTTAGTTTTATTAATTATTAATTAATAATTAGTTTAAAATAGCATAATTAGTTTTTATTAAGTAAAACCTTGTTTTTATATTTTTTATAGCTTTTATATGTTATAAAGTAATTTTAGAAATTTTATTAGAATTTTTACTGTTCATTTAGTATTTTTCTTAATTTAAATTAGTTTAATTAGATAATTAGTAATTAATAAGTAATTAATTAATAGAAAAATCACAAAAAGACAAAAATACTTATTTTTATTTTTAAAACTTATTTTTAGTTATTTTATAATTTTAGAAATTTTATTTTAATTTTTCTAGTATTTAATTAGTAATAAATTATATTTAAGTGTTTTAAATATTAATAATTAGTAATAATTAGTATTTAATTAATATTAAATAATTAATTAGGGTTAAAATTTATTTTAATTTTCTAAAAAATTTCTTTTACCCTTAGGTTTGTAAAAAAGTCATTTTCACCCCCTGGGTGTTTTCAGATTTCCGTTTTCACTTTTTATTTCGTACGCTTACGTTTTATTTAAACGTGAACGTACGCGTTTTAAGTTTTAAACGTTTCTGGTTTTTCTGACTTTCCAGTATTGTTAATATAGTGTATTTAAGCTATTATCTTTCATATTCCAGTAGTATAATCATCACAACTCACTTATACCTTTTCTTGTCCAAATTCACCCGATCACAAACCCGTTTTAATACCATCCACACCTCGTCGGGACATAACGACCCGGGGAAACCCTATACTTCCACGGAGATTGATCTTAGACTGTTTGACTTTGTTGACCATTCCCTGGTCAATATAAGTTAGGTGGTTCGGGCTCAATCAATTTTTGGCGCCGCTGCCGGGGAGGTTGTGCGCGTATTTTAAACGGTTTTACAGATTAGTAAATCTGGATATACATCCATTGTATATTTACCATCCTTGTGTATATTTCCATAAAAACTGTTTCTGAAAACTTTGTAAAATTAGTTTTCAACAAACACAAAAACACAAAAAGATTTTCTTTCTGATAAAATGTTTTCCAAAAAAACACCAAAAATATTCACCTTTACCCTCTCACCTTTTTGATTCTCCATTTCTTACCCTCTAAAACCTTTTGATTCTTTCTATGTCTCATCCACACTTTCTGATTTGCCAGTGGTGTGGTAATCCTTATAATGGTGGCAATTGCCCCAGTTGTGGCATGGTAGAGTCAGGAAACGGGTCTGTCTATAACCAAAATCCCTATTCCTACCATGACACAACTGATTCATTCCATCAGTTACCACACCATGAGACTCAGCAGTTTTACTGTTGTGAGTACTGTGGTGGTTCACATTACAGTTCTGATTGTCAATCGGGAAACACGCTTGTCTATGAGCAGTTTCCTGATAACAATTATAACTCCAGCACATACAACCCACAACCACATCAGTTTCACTGTTGTGATTACTGTGGAGGTCCACACTTTAGCTCTGATTGTCAAATGAGGAATCCAATTCCTTGTAACAATTATGACACTTCGTATCAAGACCAACCTCCACAGTATCAAACTATCCAAGCAACTCCTCAAATCCAGCAAGACTTTTTTGAGGTTCTTGAGAAATTTAAAGAACTTAAGGAGGAGTTAGCTAATATTTCACTCCGCCAAACTCCAAGTTCTTCTTGTGCATATTGTGGGGGTCCTCATAGTGATTTTCAATGTCAACCTTTCGGTTTTGACACATCCACATCCCCACAATTTCCTTTCATTCCAAATTCTCGTGGGAAAACTATGGCAGAACTACTTGCTGAAGAACGAGAATCTGGAAAAAGCATGGAAGAATTATTGGCTGAGCAACGAGCAGCTAAATTACGTGCTAATATTCGCAATACTGCTCTATTTGATGACGATGATGACAGTGATGATGAAGATAACATTGTTATTATTCAAAAAGATTCATCAAGTTCATCAGTTGATATCCCAGCAGTTGAGATTCCATCTCAAACAACTGCTATCACACCCGAAGTTCACAGTCACTCTCTAATCATGGGGGATGAGCATCTTAGCACTGTTCCTCAAAAGGAATCGGACGAATTCATAAAGTCTAGTGTTGAGATCCTTGTCCCAATCCCAAGAGAGTCACAGGGAACTTTGGATCATGTGTGTGATCTACCTGCTCACCCTGAAAATCCAAAAGATCATTTTGAGACTTTCTCCGATTTGAATGATGATTGTACATCTTATGGAGAAGTTGAGTATGAGGAGGCACCATTGCCTCATTCGGATGTTGACCCTCTTATTGAAGAGTTCATAAACGAACTTACTCACATCAATCCACTTCCTTTGGGAAATGATGATGGTCTCCTTGATCTTGAAGCCGATGTGGGAGAAACTGAAAATCTTTTACACTCTAATCCCAACATCGAGCTTAGTACTTCACATGCTGATGAAAATTCTTTTGGAGACATCAGTCATGTGGAAGGATTACCTTCTGAGCTAGTTAGCTTAGAAGAAGAGAATGATGAGATTGACACTGAAATCAAAGATGAAGCATTTCGTGCAACATTAGTGAAAGTCAATCTCCTCATTTCTAAAATCGAGGCTTTCAAAGAGAAACCTATTTCATCTCCTATCCCCATAAATGATAGTGACATTCTCTCCGATGACCCTATACCGGAATTTGAAGCCTTTACTTTTGATCCTATGGGAGAGAAGATTAGTGGCAGTACCACTTCTCATTCTCATAATTCTCTCCCCGATTATGAATCATTTACCTTCGATGAGTTCTCCTGTGAACTCACGCACGTCAATCCAGAATATGATTCATTCACATTTGATGAGTTCTCCTGTGAACTCACTCATATCATGACTCCTCCGGAGTTTGATATCCCGGGGGGAGATGCTCTCAATCATGAGAATTTGCAATTTCCCACCCACCCTCCCGGGATGTTTACGAGCTTAACCTTTGAAATCCAAAATCAGGCTAATGAGCCTGCCTTCGAGGAAGAAGATCTTATCATGATTTTCATCATGGTTTTCTTCCTTTTCTTCACCTACAGGGTGACTTCTCCTGTTCTTCACTCCTTCGGGAATGAAGACATTATATTTGATCCCGGCATTTTCATGTATCATTATTTTGAGCCGGGATTATATCTCATCGGTGTGGAACTTTCACGTTCTTCAAATGTTTGTCCAAACATCTTGAATGAAAGTCCGAGTGAGATTGTTTCTTCCACATCATGCTTCCCCAAGGACTAATAAATTCGGGGTCGAGTCACGCTAGCGACTCGGTAAACAAAAACAGAGCATGCTTATAGGGTTTTCACCCTAAGTGTGGGGGAGTCCCCCATGCTATGATTACAGAAGTGAAAATACAAATGGTGTTTTCCACGCTTAGCTTGTAATGTTGCCCTTTTACGTTCAAAGATTCGGCATAATAGCCGGGACTTTGAATATTGAGGACAATATTCATGATTAGTGTGGGGGGGTATTCGCTATTCTAGCGAATTTTATCACATTTTACTATCTTATACCCCCGTTTTTGACCAAAAATTTTCAAAAATTTTTCACTAAAGCTCAAAATTTTTTGTGGTAATCAGTCCGCCTTGTCTAAACGACAAAAGGGATTGGCTAGTCCAGGAGCAAACGGCTCTTGGTAAAGACAACTCAAATCCGTTTACGGCTGGCAATTTGCCCAAAATTGTATGGTTCATCAACTCCCCGAAAACAAATGAGTTGGCTAGCCCACAAGATTATGGCTTGTGGTAAAGGCCGTGGAAAAACCATAATTGGTAATCAGCTCACCAAGATGTTGACTATTCCATCAAGAGTTGGCTAGTCCAGAAGCAAACGGCTTTTGGTAAAGACTAATCAAATCCGTTGACAGCTGGTGGTTTGCTCAAAATCACACGGTTATCAGGTGTGCCACAGTTCTTACACCTGGCTACTCCAGAAGTGATGGCTTTTGGTAAAGAGTTTAAAATCCATTAAGTTTTTCTCAAAAGATTGCTAGGGACTAGCAATAGTTTAGTGTGGGGGATTGATGAGTGTGTAAATACTCATCATTTTTGTCTTATATGAACTGCCAAAACGTCCAAAAACACTCAGTAATGCGTCAAAATACTAAAAATATTCCAAAATTGTGTTTTATACGTTTTATATGCAAAATGTTTAAAAACAAATGAAAAAACGAACAAAGTTTGCATAATTGGCAGTTTCAGTCCCTCAAGTTTCAAAAATTGACAAAACTAGTCCCTGAAGTTTTAAAACGAAAGAAAAGTCAACCCAGGGCATTTAAAAGTGAATATGATCAAAAACGATCCTTGGGTAAAAAGTTTGAGAAAATTACACATTTGGTCCCTCAAAATCCAAAATTGGCATAAAAGGTCCTTGGAGTTTTGGAAATTTACAGAAATAGTCCCCGGGTGTTTAAAAAATGAAAAATTTCCAAAATACCCCTTGTACTATTTACACATGACAAATATGGTCCATTATAAGTACTTTGGTGAAATTACATAATCAGTCCCTGAAGTTTGGTGAATTGTCAATTTTGGTCCTCGGGATATTTAAATGGAAAATTTCATTTTAAGGTTCTTTGGTTTATCACATGTGGCAAGTTCAGTCCTTGTAGTATCTTTGGGAAAATGCCACATCATACCCTAAACTTTCACCAATTTACAAATGTAGTCCTTGTAATTTCTAAAAAAACCAAACCGGACCAAAAATAAATCCAACACAACCATTACCCCAACCCAAACACAACCTGCCCACCTTTTGATCTGGTCCAACAAACACCCCCAAGCCCACTTTACCCAAGCCCAATCCACCCCTCAGTTTGACTTCGGTCAAACTCACTCCAAACCGTCTCCCACCTCCAAAACCACCCTCTCCCCTTCTCCAATACCACCTGCAAAACCACCCAACTTGCTCTGCTACCACCACCCACCATATCCCTTCCACTTCCCAACACCAATCACATCACCCCCCCCCCTATGGCTAATCCACAGACCCCCAATTGCTTAAAAAAAGGATTTCCCGCCAAATTGAGAGATGAGACAAATTCCATCCAATTGCTGATATTAATGGTGGGATGTGATAGGTGGGACCCAGAGAGCTCCAAGAGTGAATAAAAAGAGGAAAGAGGCACATAAGGAAGGAGTTAGTTTTTAGTTGTAGTGTAACTTATTCGTAGGTAGTGTAATTGACATTTTCAGTTGTAATCTTCACTCAATTAAGTTGTACTCAGTTTATGTAATGCAATTTCATCTTTATTAAAGCAAAATTTCAAGTTTCCTTATCAATTTCAGTTTTAGCAATTTTTAGTGAATTTGACAAATTCACTTAATTTTGTTAACTGTTGTTATTGTGTGTTCTTTTTAGCTCAATTAATCTTAATTACAAGTTATTAAAAAGTTTTCTAAGCTTATTACTCAGTTTTATTCAGTTTGCCAAGAAATTACTAATAATCTCAAAATAGCTTATAAATTTAGAAATCTTTGAAGAAGATGATTCAGGCTTGAAGCAAGGTACATAATGGATTACTATGGGTATTAGAACTCCCTGGGGAGGTGTTAAGTCAGTTATGGTTCCTTGATTCTTGTATCTCAGCTTGAATAAAATTGTAAGCCAAAATTCTAATTTAAGCTTTTTACTGTGTACTTGCTTATTAGTGCTTATCTATAATCTTTTATGCTCATTTAGTTTACCTTAGTCATAATATAGCTTAAATTTTGTATGCTTGTTCATTTATATTTACAGTAGTAGGAATTACCATTTTAACTGCCAAAATTTAGCATCATAGTAATCTTAGGTAACTAATGTTTTTATTGTTGTTTATCTGATTATTTAAGCTCAGTATGTCATAGAATGTCAGTGTAATTCATAATCTTGATTCCTATATCTTTTTTACTTCACAAATCCTTAAATCAGTATGCATTAGGAGTGTTTGGATTAGCCTTTTACTAGGTGGTGGTATTGTTGTTTTGTTGTTATTGTAGCATGGTTACACTTCATAGGTTCATATTAGGTAAAGTAATGTTCTAAATCCAAGTTTCAAACACCCAAAGTCCAAATCCATTCCCCACTCACCCCAACAGCCTAACTGTTGGAGTTTGGGTAGTCCAATCTCTTGTTTTCAATAAAAATTTAGCTTAGATTGTCTTATTTAGCTTCCATTAGGTTTAATAAACAGGTATCAATCATTTAGAAGCTTCAAAAGTTCAAAAAGGTCAAAGTTGTGAGTTTATCTAAAAAGTCAAAATGTATGCTCTCAGATTTTTCCAAAAGTTAAGGGAATATTTGTGAATTTTGTAGTGAGTATTAGAGTTTGAGCTTTTTAGGATTTGAAGTCTATCACCTCACCTATTGAATCCCATTTGAGTTTCATTTTTGTGAATTTTATAGTGGGCCCCACAGCTCTCCAAAGTGAGCTGCAGGGCAACAAGCTGCCCTGTGCAGCAGCTCAGCCCCCCAACACCACCACTTTGTGGTGGTTTTCCTACCACCTCAGTGGGCCCCACTATTCCCAACTTGTCTCTTTCAATCCCCCCCCCCTGGTAGACTTCAACCCTTGACCTTTGCTTTGACCTGAGACCCAGTGGACCCCACCTAGATTAGCCATGGAAAGTTGTCCCATAATCTGTCTCAGTCCACAATAAGCAAATGCTTATTGTGGCTTATTGGCTTATTCAGTGTGCCCCAATGGCTTATTCTTGCTTTAACTTGTTAACTTAACTTATTAGAACCAGAAAATACTAAAGTGGGTCCCACTCTTGGCCATTTTAGCTTATTTCACCCTTTGGTCAAACAAAGTCAACTGTTGGCTTTTTACTCTTCATTTAGCTTATTTTCCAAGTTTTAAAAAGTTTGTTTTCACAAAAGTTTATTGTTTTTAGTTGTAAAAGAGATTGGGAAAAGAAAAATCCAGAAAATCAAACATAAAAATAAGTGATAGTTTCTATTTAATATAATTTAATTTTAATTTTCATTTTTAGATTTCAATTAAGTAATTTGTAATTTTATATTTTTATTAATTTCCTTGTAGGTTAAAGTATTTTTAAGAATTTTCTCAGATTTTTATATTGTCATTTGATATTTATTAGAATTAATTTTAGTTTTATTAATTATTAATTAATAATTAGTTTAAAATAGCATAATTAGTTTTTATTAAGTAAAACCTTGTTTTTATATTTTTTTATAGCTTTTATATGTTATAAAGTAATTTTAGAAATTTTATTAGAATTTTTACTGTTCATTTAGTATTTTTCTTAATTTAAATTAGTTTAATTAGATAATTAGTAATTAATAAGTAATTAATTAATAGAAAAATCACAAAAAGACAAAAATACTTATTTTTATTTTTAAAACTTATTTTTAGTTATTTTATAATTTTAGAAATTTTATTTTAATTTTTCTAGTATTTAATTAGTAATAAATTATATTTAAGTGTTTTAAATATTAATAATTAGTAATAATTAGTATTTAATTAATATTAAATAATTAATTAGGGTTAAAATTTATTTTAATTTTCTAAAAATTTTCTTTTACCCTTAGGTTTGTAAAAAAGTCATTTTCACCCCCTGGGTGTTTTCAGATTTCCGTTTTCACTTTTTATTTCGTACGCTTACGTTTTATTTAAACGTGAACGTACGCGTTTTAAGTTTTAAACGTTTCTGGTTTTTCTGACTTTCTAGTATTGTTAATATAGTGTATTTAAGCTATTATCTTTCATATTCCAGTAGTATAATCATCACAACTCACTTATACCTTTTCCTGTCCAAATTCACCCGATCACAAACCCGTTTTAATACCATCCACACCTCGTCGGGACATAACGACCCGGGGAAACCCTATACTTCCACGGAGATTGATCTTATACTGTTTGACTTTGTTGACCATTCCCTGGTCAATATAAGTTAGGTGGTTCGGGCTCAATCAATTTTTGGCGCCGCTGCCGGGGAGGTTGTGCGCGTATTTTAAACGGTTTTACAGATTAGTGAATCTGGTTATACATCCATTGTATATTTACCATCCTTGTGTATATTTCCATAAAAACTGTTTCTGAAAACTTTGTAAAATTAGTTTTCAACAAACACAAAAACACAAAAAGATTTTCTTTCTGATAAAATGTTTTCCAAAAAAACACCAAAAATATTCACCTTTACCCTCTCACCTTTTTGATTCTCCATTTCTTACCCTCTAAAACCTTTTGATTCTTTCTATGTCTCATCCACACTTTCTGATTTGCCAGTGGTGTGGTAATCCTTATAATGGTGGCAATTGCCCCAGTTGTGGCATGGTAGAGTCAGGAAACGGGTCTGTCTATAACCAAAATCCCTATTCCTACCATGACACAACTGATTCATTCCATCAGTTACCACACCATGAGACTCAGCAGTTTTACTGTTGTGAGTACTGTGGTGGTTCACATTACAGTTCTGATTGTCAATCGGGAAACACGCTTGTCTATGAGCAGTTTCCTGATAACAATTATAACTCCAGCACATACAACCCACAACCACATCAGTTTCACTGTTGTGATTACTGTGGAGGTCCACACTTTAGCTCTGATTGTCAAATGAGGAATCCAATTCCTTGTAACAATTATGACACTTCGTATCAAGACCAACCTCCACAGTATCAAACTATCCAAGCAACTCCTCAAATCCAGCAAGACTTTTTTGAGGTTCTTGAGAAATTTAAAGAACTTAAGGAGAAGTTAGCTAATATTTCACTCCGCCAAACTCCAAGTTCTTCTTGTGCATATTGTGGGGGTCCTCATAGTGATTTTCAATGTCAACCTTTCGGTTTTGACACATCCACATCCCCACAATTTCCTTTCATTCTAAATTCTCGTGGGAAAACTATGGCAGAACTACTTGCTGAAGAACGAGAATCTGGAAAAAGCATGGAAGAATTATTGGCTGAGCAACGAGCAGCTAAATTACGTGCTAATATTCGCAATACTGCTCTATTTGATGACGATGATGACAGTGATGATGAAGATAACATTGTTATTATTCAAAAAGATTCATCAAGTTCATCAGTTGATATCCCAGCAGTTGAGATTCCATCTCAAACAACTGCTATCACACCCGAAGTTCACACTCACTCTCTAATCATGGGGGATGAGCATCTTAGCACTGTTCCTCAAAAAGAATCGGACGAATTCATAAAGTCTAGTGTTGAGATCCTTGTCCCAATCCCAAGAAAGTCACAGGGAACTTTGGATCATGTGTGTGATCTACCTGCTCACCCTGAAAATCCAAAAGATCATTTTGAGACTTTCTCCGATTTGAATGATGATTGTACATCTTATGGAGAAGTTGAGTATGAGGAGGCACCATTGCCTCATTCGGATGTTGACCCTCTTATTGAGGAGTTCATAAACAAACTTACTCACATCAATCCACTTCCTTTGGGAAATGATGATGGTCTCCTTGATCTTGAAGCCGATGTGGGAGAAACTGAAAATCTTTTACACTCTAATCCCAACATCGAGCTTAGTACTTCACATGCTGATGAAAATTCTTTTGGAGACATCAGTCATGTGGAAGGATTACCTTCTGAGCTAGTTAGCTTAGAAGAAGAGAATGATGAGATTGACACTGAAATCAAAGATGATGCACTTCGTGCAACATTAGTGAAAGTCAATCTCCTCATTTCTAAAATCGAGGCTTTCAAAGAGAAACCTATTTCATCTCCTATCCCCATAAATGATAGTGACATTCTCTCCGATGACCCTATACCGGAATTTGAAGCCTTTACTTTTGATCCTATGGGAGAGAAGATTAGTGGCAGTACCACTTCTCATTCTCATAATTCTCTCCCCGATTATGAATCATTTACCTTCGATGAGTTCTCCTGTGAACTCACGCACGTCAATCCAGAATATGATTCATTCACATTTGATGAGTTCTCCTGTGAACTCACTCATATCATGACTCCTCCGGAGTTTGATATCCCGGGGGGAGATGCTCTCAATCATGAGAATTTGCAAATTCCCACCCACCCTCCCGGGATGTTTACGAGCTTAACCTTTGAAATCCAAAATCAGGCTAATGAGCCTGCCTTCGAGGAAGAAGATCTTATCATGATTTTCATCATGGTTTTCTTCCTTTTCTTCACCTACAGGGTGACTTCTCCTGTTCTTCACTCCTTCGGGAATGAAGACATTATATTTGATCCCGGCATTTTCATGTATCATTATTTTGAGCCGGGATTATATCTCATCGGTGTGGAACTTTCACGTTCTTCAAATGTTTGTCCAAACATCTTGAATGAAAGTCCGAGTGAGATTGTTTCTTCCACATCATGCTTCCCCAAGGACTAATAAATTCGGGGTCGAGTCACGCTAGCGACTCGGTAAACAAAAACAGAGCATGCTTATAGGGTTTTCACCCTAAGTGTGGGGGAGTCCCCCATGCTATGATTACAGAAGTGAAAATACAAATGGTGTTTTCCACGCTTAGCTTGTAATGTTGCTCTTTTACGTTCAAAGATTCGGCATAATAGCCGGGACTTTGAATATTGAGGACAATATTCATGATTAGTGTGGGGGGGTATTCGCTATTCTAGCGAATTTTATCACATTTTACTATCTTATACCCCCGTTTTTGACCAAAAATTTTCAAAAATTTTTCACTAAAGCTCAAAATTTTTTGTGGTAATCAGTCCGCCTTGTCTAAACGACAAAAGGGATTGGCTAGTCCAGGAGCAAACGGCTCTTGGTAAAGACAACTCAAATCCGTTTACGGCTGGCAATTTGCCCAAAATTGTATGGTTCATCAACTCCCCGAAAACAAATGAGTTGGCTAGCCCACAAGATTATGGCTTGTGGTAAAGGCCGTGGAAAAACCATAATTGGTAATCAGCTCACCAAGATGTTGACTATTCCATCAAGAGTTGGCTAGTCCAGAAGCAAACGGCTTTTGGTAAAGACTAATCAAATCCGTTGACAGCTGGTGGTTTGCTCAAAATCACACGGTTATCAGGTGTGCCACAGTTCTTACACCTGGCTACTCCAGAAGTGATGGATTTTGGTAAAGAGTTTAAAATCCATTAAGTTTTTCTCAAAAGATTGCTAGGGACTAGCAATAGTTTAGTGTGGGGGATTGATGAGTGTGTAAATACTCATCATTTTTGTCTTATATGAACTGCCAAAACGTTCAAAAACACTCAGTAATGCGTCAAAATACTAAAAATATTCCAAAATTGTGTTTTATACGTTTTATATGCAAAATGTTTAAAAACAAATGAAAAAACGAACAAAGTTTGCATAATTGGCAGTTTCAGTCCCTCAAGTTTCAAAAATTGACAAAACTAGTCCCTGAAGTTTTAAAACGAAAGAAAAGTCAACCCAAGGCATTTAAAAGTGAAATATGATCAAAAACGATCCTTGGGTAAAAAGTTTGAGAAAATTACACATTTGGTCCCTCAAAATCCAAAATTGGCATAAAAGGTCCTTGGAGTTTTGGAAATTTACAGAAATAGTCCCCGGGTGTTTAAAAAATGAAAAATTTCCAAAATACCCCTTGTACTATTTACACATGACAAATATGGTCCATTATAAGTACTTTGGTGAAATTGCATAATCAGTCCCTGAAGTTTGGTGAATTATCAATTTTGGTCCTCGGGATATTAAAATGGAAAATTTCATTTTAAGGTTCTTTGGTTTATCACATGTGGCAAGTTCAGTCCTTGTAGTATCTTTGGGAAAATGCCACATCATACCCTAAACTTTCACCAATTTACAAATGTAGTCCTTGTAATTTCTAAAAAAACCAAACCGGACCAAAAATAAATCCAACACAACCATTACCCCAACCCAAACACAACCTGCCCACCTTTTGATCTGGTCCAACAAACACCCCCAAGCCCACTTTACCCAAGCCCAATCCACCCCTCAGTTTGACTTCGGTCAAACTCACTCCAAACCGTCTCCCACCTCCAAAACCACCCTCTCCCCTTCTCCAATACCACCTGCAAAACCACCCAACTTGCTCTGCTACCACCACCCACCATATCTCTTCCACTTCCCAACACCAATCACATCACCCCCCCCCCCCCTATGGCTAATCCACAGACCCCCAATTGCTTAAAAAAAGGATTTCCCGCCAAATTGAGAGATGAGACAAATTCCATCCAATTGCTGATATTAATGGTGGGATGTGATAGGTGGGACCCAGAGAGCTCCAAGAGTGAATAAAAAGAGGAAAGAGGCACATAAGGAAGGAGTTAGTTTTTAGTTGTAGTGTAACTTATTCGTAGGTAGTGTAATTGACATTTTCAGTTGTAATCTTCACTCAATTAAGTTGTACTCAGTTTATGTAATGCAATTTCATCTTTATTAAAGCAAAATTTCAAGTTTCCTTATCAATTTCAGTTTTAGCAATTTTTAGTGAATTTGACAAATTCACTTAATTTTGTTAACTGTTGTTATTGTGTGTTCTTTTTAGCTCAATTAATCTTAATTACAAGTTATTAAAAAGTTTTCTAAGCTTATTACTCAGTTTTATTCAGTTTGCCAAGAAATTACTAATAATCTCAAAATAGCTTATAAATTTAGAAATCTTTGAAGAAGATGATTCAGGCTTGAAGCAAGGTACATAATGGATTACTATGGGTATTAGAACTCCCTGGGGAGGTGTTAAGTCAGTTATGGTTCCTTGATTCTTGTATCTCAGCTTGAATAAAATTGTAAGCCAAAATTCTAATTTAAGCTTTTTACTGTGTACTTGCTTATTAGTGCTTATCTATAATCTTTTATGCTCATTTAGTTTACCTTAGTCATAATATAGCTTAAATTTTGTATGCTTGTTCATTTATATTTACAGTAGTAGGAATTACCATTTTAACTGCCAAAATTTAGCATCATAGTAATCTTAGGTAACTAATGTTTTTATTGTTGTTTATCTGATTATTTAAGCTCAGTATGTCATAGAATGTCAGTGTAATTCATAATCTTGATTCCTATATCTTTTTTACTTCACAAATCCTTAAATCAGTATGCATTAGGAGTGTTTGGATTAGCCTTTTACTAGGTGGTGGTATTGTTGTTTTGTTGTTATTGTAGCATGGTTACACTTCATAGGTTCATATTAGGCAAAGTAATGTTCTAAATCCAAGTTTCAAACACCCAAAGTCCAAATCCATTCCCCACTCACCCCAACAGCCTAACTGTTGGAGTTTGGGTAGTCCAATCTCTTGTTTTCAATAAAAATTTAGCTTAGATTGTCTTATTTAGCTTCCATTAGGTTTAATAAACAGGTATCAATCATTTAGAAGCTTCAAAAGTTCAAAAAGGTCAAAGTTGTGAGTTTATCTAAAAAGTCAAAATGTATGCTCTCAGATTTTTCCAAAAGTTAAGGGAATATTTGTGAATTTTGTAGT
Source organism: Artemisia argyi (assembly GCA_030686995.1). Classification (NCBI taxonomy): domain Eukaryota; kingdom Viridiplantae; phylum Streptophyta; class Magnoliopsida; order Asterales; family Asteraceae; genus Artemisia; species Artemisia argyi. Next base: position 23,135,011 of record CM060706.1, on the reverse strand, counting down.
GAGTATTAGAGTTTGAGCTTTTTAGGATTTGAAGTCTATCACCTCACCTATTGAATCCCATTTGAGTTTCATTTTTGTGAATTTTATAGTGGGCCCCACAGCTCTCCAAAGTGAGCTGCAGGGCAACAAGCTGCCCTGTGCAGCAGCTCAGCCCCCCAACACCACCACTTTGTGGTGGTTTTCCTACCACCTCAGTGGGCCCCACTATTCCCAACTTGTCTCTTTCAATCCCCCCCCTGGTAGACTTCAACCCTTGACCTTTGCTTTGACCTGAGACCCAGTGGACCCCACCTAGATTAGCCATGGAAAGTTGTCCCATAATCTGTCTCAGTCCACAATAAGCAAATGCTTATTGTGGCTTATTGGCTTATTCAGTGTGCCCCAATGGCTTATTCTTGCTTTAACTTGTTAACTTAACTTATTAGAACCAGAAAATACTAAAGTGGGTCCCACTCTTGGCCATTTTAGCTTATTTCACCCTTTGGTCAAACAAAGTCAACTGTTGGCTTTTTACTCTTCATTTAGCTTATTTTCCAAGTTTTAAAAAGTTTGTTTTCACAAAAGTTTATTGTTTTTAGTTGTAAAAAAGATTGGGAAAAGAAAAATCCAGAAAATCAAACATAAAAATAAGTGATAGTTTCTATTTAATATAATTTAATTTTAATTTTCATTTTTAGATTTCAATTAAGTAATTTGTAATTTTATATTTTTATTAATTTCCTTGTAGGTTAAAGTATTTTTAAGAATTTTCTCAGATTTTTATATTGTCATTTGATATTTATTAGAATTAATTTTAGTTTTATTAATTATTAATTAATAATTAGTTTAAAATAGCATAATTAGTTTTTATTAAGTAAAACCTTGTTTTTATATTTTTTTATAGCTTTTATATGTTATAAAGTAATTTTAGAAATTTTATTAGAATTTTTACTGTTCATTTAGTATTTTTCTTAATTTAAATTAGTTTAATTAGATAATTAGTAATTAATAAGTAATTAATTAATAGAAAAATCATAAAAAGACAAAAATACTTATTTTTATTTTTAAAACTTATTTTTAGTTATTTTATAATTTTAGAAATTTTATTTTAATTTTTCTTGTATTTAATTAGTAATAAATTATATTTAAGTGTTTTAAATATTAATAATTAGTAATAATTAGTATTTAATTAATATTAAATAATTAATTAGGGTTAAAATTTATTTTAATTTTCTAAAAATTTTCTTTTACCCTTAGGTTTGTAAAAAAGTCATTTTCACCCCCTGGGTGTTTTCAGATTTCCGTTTTCACTTTTTATTTCGAACGCTTACGTTTTATTTAAACGTGAACGTACGCGTTTTAAGTTTTAAACGTTTCGGGTTTTTCTGACTTTCCAGTATTGTTAATATAGTGTATTTAAGCTATTATCTTTCATATTCCAGTAGTATAATCATCACAACTCATTTATACCTTTTCCTGTCCAAATTCACCCGATCACAAACCCGTTTTAATACCATCCACACCTAGTCGGGACATAACGACTCGGGGAAACCCTATACTTCCACGGAGATTGATCTTAGACTGTTTGACTTTGTTGACCATTCCCTGGTCAATATAAGTTAGGTGGTTCGGGCTCAATCAACCACCAAGAAATTTGCAGGATCCTAAAGTACTTTTCCTATCCATGTTACATCCTGCATAGTCAAAGTTAGTGTACCCTTTGAGATCAAATCCTGAACATTTTGGGTAATACAAACGAAGGTTTGGAGTACCCTTCAGGTACCTGATGATTCTCTTGACAGCAGTGAGATGTGATTCTTTTGGGTCAGCCTGGTATCTTGCACACAGGCAGACTGAGAATTGGATATCAGGCCTTGAGGCAAGTAAGTACATCAGGGAGCCAATCATTCCTCTGTATTGGGTTTGATTCACTGATTTTCCAGTGAGATCAGGGCCAAGGTTGTTTGGACGAACCATAGGAGTTTTTACTGAAGAGCAGTCAGTGAGCTCATACTTCTTCAGTAGGTTCCTGAGGTATTTCTCTTGGCAAATGGATATTCCTTTTTCAGTTTGTTTAATTTGTAGTCCAAGAAAGTATGTGAGTTCACCCATCATGCTCATTTCAAACTTTGTGGTCATAAGTTTTTCAAATTGTTTGCAAAGTTTGTAACTTGTTGAGCCAAAGATGATGTCATCAACATACACTTGGACAAGAATGACATCATCCTTTGTTCTGTAGATGAACAGTGTGTTGTCAATTCTTCCTCTGACAAACTTGTTTTGGATCAGGAAGGCTGAAAGAGTTTCATACCATGCCCTGGGTGCTTGTTTCAGTCCGTAAAGGGCTTTGTTAAACTTGTAGACATGGTTGGGGTATTCACTACTTTCGAAACCGGGAGGCTGTTGCACATAAACATCTTCTTTGATGTTACCATTCAGGAATGCACTTTTAACATCCATTTGGTAAACTTTAAAGTTCATGTAAGTTGCATAGGCAAGGAAGATCCTGATGGCTTCCATTATAGCAACAGGTGCAAAGGTTTCCTCATAGTCTTTACCTTCCTGTTGATTATATCCTTTGGCAACCAGTCTTGCTTTGTTTTTGATGACTGTGCCATTTTCATCAGTCTTGTTCTTAAAGACCCATTTCATACCAATGATTAAAACACCCTGGGGGCATTCAACAAGGGTCATGACATCATTTCTGTCAAATTGTTCCAATTCATCTCTCATGGCCTGAACCCAACTTTCATAAGTCAGGACTTCTTTAACATTTTTAGGCTCAATTTCTGAGAGATAGTCAGCATAAAGACATATATTGGCAGTGGCAGCCTTGAGTTTGGCAGCCTTGCTTCTTGTGAGCATGCCTTCAGTGGGTTCACCAATGATGTTCACAAGCTCAATGATTTTGGATCTGGTCCAGCTATCCTGGGGTTTGGGATAGGAATTTGAGCTTGTAGGAGCCAGATTAGGTTCTGACTCAGGAACATGAGGCAACTCATCAATATGTACTTCAGTGACAACTGTAGGAACAATTTGTTCTGTGGGTTCCTGAACATTTTGTTCAGTGGTGTCAGTCTCATTTGAGACAGGCTGAGTTTCTATGAACTCACTGATAGGTGGTTGGGGTAGGTTGTGAGGGATGATGTAATAGGAGACATCAGCATCAGCTTGGTATTGAGTTGAGGGATTGTTCTCAGGATGATACTCATCAGGAGGATATCTTGATGAGTCATCAATACCAATCTCTTCTACTGAGGAATTTGAGAACCTGATGGATTCAGTACTCTCATCAACAGTAATGTGATAAGTTTCCTCAGTTTGCTGTCTCCTTGTGTTGAACACCCTGAAGGCTTTAGAGACCAGGGAATATCCTAGGAAGTATCCATCATCAGCTTTGGCATCAAATTTACCTAAGTGATCCTTGTGATTATGTATAAACACAGGACACCCAAATACATGAAAATAGCTGATGTCAGGAATCCTTCCTTTGAATATCTCATAAGGTGTCTTATTATGCCTTTTCACAATGATTGACCTGTTTTGAGTGTAGCAGGCTGTTTTAACTGCCTCAGTCCAAAAATGTTTTGAGAGGACTGAGCCATTCAGCATTGTTCTTGCTGCCTCAATGAGTGTTCTATTTCTCCTTTCAGCTACTCCATTTTGTTCAGGAGTATAGGGAGAAGTGAAATTTTGAGAAATTCCTTTCTCATCACAAAAACACTCAAGGTCTTGGTTTTTGAATTCAGTGCCATTGTCAGTCCTGATCTGTTTAACTTTGACATCATTTTGATTTTCAATGTTCCTGACAAATGACATGATTGTTTCAGCTGCCAGACTCTTTTTGGTCAGGAAGTAAACCCAAGTATATCTTGAGTATTCATCCACTATGACCAGAGTATACTTCTCATGGTGAATGGACATTGGACTGACAGGTCCAAAAAGGTCCATATGAAGAAGATGTAGGCAGCTTTTGATGGAAAAGGTTTGTTTGGTTTTGAATGATGCCCTGTGGTGTTTTCCTTTTTCACAAGCAGAACAAGGCTTGTCTTTGGTATACACCAGGGATGGAAGGCCCAGAACTTTGTTCTGTTTGGCCAGGTTGTTGATGCTTTTGAAATTGAGATGAGAGAGTCTCCTATGCCATAGCCAGTTGATTGTCTCACTTGCCTTTGAGAATAGGCAAGTCCCATTTTGAGTCAGGGATGACATGTCAAGGACATATACATCATTCCTCCTAGGGGCAATCAACACAACTTCCTTATTGGCATTAAAGATGGTCCCTCTCTTGTCATCAAACTGAACTATGTATTTAGCATCACATAGTTGGGAAACACTTATCAGGTTGTACTTCAGACCATTAACGTAAGCTATTCTTGTAAAAACTATACCATTGCAGTTTACTGAACCATAACCCTCAGTGGGAGCTGATGAGTTGTCACCAAATACTACTTTGGGTCCTGGTTCTTCCACATATTTGTGCAGAAAACTTTTCACACCAGTCATACTTCTAGAGCATCCACTGTCTAGATGCCAGGTAGGATCCTTGATGTGTTTCTGCACAAACAGTAAACTGGGTTAGTTTTGCTTGTTGACCCACCTTCTAGTGGGCTTAGTCCTCAGGGACTTTTTGAACTCAGTAAGTGAGTCATGGTCTGAAGTTGTGTGACCTGAGCTTCCACATGTTTTACATTTTGTGGATGTTGATGCCTCAGGTGACTGAGAAGTGTTGGTTTGGTTTTTCCTTCTGGACTGAATCACTTTGTCATGCCCCCTGGTTTCATGGGAGGGATCTCCACAGATGTCACATCATTCTTTCATCATACAATCATCAGGAAGATGATCATTGAAACCACAGTGAGGACATGGTGAGAAAGGCTTGGCCTTCAGTCTTTGTTTGGAAGGTGTGGCATACTGATAGCCTTGGGTTTTGTATAAACCCCTTGCCTTTAAAGAGGCAGTGTAGGGGATGTGATCACAAGTTCTGTGGTCCTCTTGTTTGCATATCATACAAAACAGGACTTTGTAGCATTTATCAGTGCTGTGATTTGGATAATTGCACAGTTCACATCTCCCTGAGGGTCTAGGTGTGGTTTTTGGTTTGGAAGAACCTGAGGATACTGAGGGCTTTGTTGATTTTGAGTCAGAGTTTTTCTCAGTAGACTCAATTTTCTCACTCAGCATCCTGACAAGTTCAGCAAGCTGATCAACCTTTGAATCAGTGCTTTTAGGCTTCACTTCAGTAGTTACTGAAGGTTTTTGGTGTTCAGTGGGTGCAGGAGTAGATCTTTTCAGTATAGTCCTTCCTAACCCTGATTTCTCTTTAGGAGAATGTGGTTGAAAGACTAATGGTGCAAGGTCAGAGTTGGGTTCTGCTCCCTGAAGTTGTTTCAGTGGAGGGAGTGGTGAATCAGACTTAGACTCAGTGATGGACTCAGTAGGACTAAGTTCATCAGTGACTCCTAGCAGCTCCTTGATAGCCTGACTTTCAGGCTCCAGGATTCTTCCAGTGTTAAAATTTGGCAATTTACTATCAGGATTTTTTCTTTCAATCTAATCACTGGGTTTGGGAGCTAGTTCTTTGCTAGAGAGTATGTTGGTTAATAGAAAAGTTGTGGAATGGCTACTCTCCCCAGAAACTTCAGTGAGTTGATCATCACCCAGACCAGCCTTATTGGGGCTGGGTGAGAGACTCAGTGTTTCATAAAGTTTGGGGTTTTTCTGAGTCCACTTCCAAATAATTTCCTTTTCTTTCTTAAGTTCTTCCTGAAGAGCTTGATTTTGTTTTACAAGTTCAGAGTTTTGAATTTGAAGTGTGACACTTTCAAGCTTGGCTTGTTTTAAGGCAAGTAATTCATCTCTACAATGATTTAATTCAAAACTTAGTTTGTTAAATTTTGAAAACAAATTAAGTCTTTGCTCTTCAACATACTTAAGATCAACATTAATATAGTCTAAGTAAGATTTCCAATCATCATTATCATCCATAGAAAGTAAAAGATTTACCTTCCTCATTGTGATATTGACCCATTCACTATTTCTTGCATGACTCTTCCCTACAGCAAGTTTGTTGTCTTCTGACAGAGCCATCAGGGCACTGATGTGAACTTCATCATCATCAAAGGACACTTCAACCTCATCCTAGTCATATGTTTCAGCAACAAGCCCTTTGTTCTTGGCTTGAGTAGGCTTTGGAGCCTGAGGAGGCTGAGGGACTGTTGAGGATGATTCAAGAAGGGCAAGCTTAGCTTTTGCCTTTCTGTACTTTGCTTCAAAGTCAATTTGAGGGACTTTTTCAAATCTTTGACTAGACTGAAGCATTTTTGGTTGAAATTTGCTGGGGCCTAAAAAAGAGTTATTTCCTGAAAATTTGAAAGATGGTTCTGAGGTTGTTTTTGAAAAACAATCTTTAGCAAAATGCCCCATTTTGCCACATTTAAAGCATTCAGTGTTGTCATTTGCTTTAGAAGGAAATTTGTTTTTCTTAAAAAACCTTTTTGAATTAGCAAGGAGTGCTCTTTCATGAAATTCAATTTGAAGATCATTAAGATACTCCTCACTGGTTCTTTGGTCAACCTCATCATCAGATCCATCCTGAAAATCCTGCACAACACCTTTTGAATAGAAAGCAGTTGATATGGGTGTAATTGTCAAGGCCTTTTTGGTCTCCTGAGCTTTACCAGGGTATCTCCTGGTGATAAGATTGTCTTCATAGACAAACTTCCCATAGATGGCAGGGAGCTCAAGGTTCTGAATGTGGTTTCCATTTCTCAATCCCTGAGAGAAGTTTAACCACTTCTCAGGGAGACTGTTGACAAAACCAACATTGATTTCATGTTTTGACAGTATAACACCATCATTGGTCAGCTCATTCAGGAGGGTCTTATACCGAGTATAAGTCTCAGAGAGACTTTCAGAATCCTTGGCCCTGAAGGTATTGAATTCAAGCTTCAGGTCCATGATTCTATTCTCTTTGGTATCAGAAGGCCCTTCATAGCTATGAACCAGGTCAGTCCATGTCTGCTGGGCAGTGGGACAGTTGATCACTGATTCCATTATATCATCAGGAAGGCATGATATAATGATGCTTTTCAGGCGCTGGTCTTGATTGACCACCCTCCTTTCATCTGGGGTCCACTGAGCTTCAGGTTTGATTAAACCTTGGGCAGTTGTTGGGACATATGGACCCTCATTAATCAATTTGATGTAATAAGGTTCCATCCCAGTTAAGTAGCAAAGCATTCGCTTTTTCCACTTATTAAATTTGCCAGCTTCAAGTCGAAGGGCAGTTGCTGAATAACTTCCACCCTTTTTATCAACAAGCTGGGGAACATCTATGTCAGTCATAATGGGATCTTGATTTTAAAAACTTGAGCACTCTTAGGTTTGAAAACAGGTATAAGTTTTACAAATCAGAGGCTCTGATACCACTTGTTGGTCCCTTTTTCTTGGTTATCAGTAACTAGAAAGCTAAAGTAACCAAGTTATATGACTTGAACACAAATGTATGAAAATGATTAACAATAAAGTAACGTAAAGATAAGAGACAATATTTTCCAACGTTTAATTCTTTATTAGAAGTTAATCAAAAGAATCGTACCCAAGTGTTTGCGGAATAACACTTGGGGTTGAAACGACAAGTATTGTATGGACTCCTCACTAAACTCAAACTAGAGTGACAACTTAAATTACCCACTGAGCTATCTCAGGGGCTTGCGTTGTTCTTTGGAGGAGTAAAGTGGTTTGTGAATGCTTTGCATTAATTGCACAAACTTGTCAACTTTTACTCCTCACATTTGCTTCCTATTTATACACAAGTATAGAACAACTAAATATACATTGGACCTAAAGCTTCCTTAACAATATCTTGAAAGATATTATTCTTCTGGCAAGGAACCTTCATTGAGTTAGATCCAAAAGGCACTTTCTGATGACAGACTGGTTTTAACCATTTGGGGAAAGTTTGACATTAAAGTGATAAAGCACTTTAATAAAGCAGCTCAGACTTTCCCGCCCAGTCCCGCCAAAACTTCAGTCTTCATGTCATCAGTCTTCAGTACGATTAAGTTGTTGAGGAGTCATGGGGTTCAGTGAGTTATTGTCATCCTTACTGAACCCATCACCTTCTTCTTGGCTTAGATCACACTTCACTGAGTTCCGCCTCACTGAATGGAGAACCTTTCTTCTTAGGCTCGGTCTTAGCATCCTGAAGGTGACTCACTGAGTTACTGTTCACTCAGTGACTTGTTTACACTTAGAGGATTTTACGTTCAAATCCTTGTTAGAAGATTTGGGGAATTCAGTGACCCAACAAAAACTCTTTAAAGATTTGATTGTCCATTTAGAAATGATTAGAAAGTACAAATACCACATATAACAAAAAATTGAAATGCTAGATCAAGATGGTGGTGCTGATTTTCTCATTTTTGTTGTTTGTCACTTTTTACTTTTCATTTTCACACTCGTATTGCTTCTTTTATAGTCATCATCTTATTATCGTTTACTCATAACTCACGTAAATGCAAACATACCCTACAACACACTAAAAGAAACTCTATCCATGGTCACCACCTCTGATTTACAAGATTCTAGCTTTCACGTATGGTCTTTTACAAGCCGTAATGATTTACAAGATTCTAGCTTTCACGTATGGTCATTTACAATCCGTAACAATGTTCACACGTATTCTTTGAAGTTCCACTCGTGATGCCTGACATTACTGCTCTCAGTGATATTACTTTTTCAAAATGATGTTAGTTAGCAACGTTAATCAGTTCATGAGCTCCACTTTCTCGACAACATATAAAAATAAAAGACAATGTGACTGCTTCATATGGCTTATGTCAAATAGTGTTTGCCCAGTTAACATGACTGTTTTCTTACGAATTTATCTCGTCTAACAAAAACACTTCAAGATCGACTTGCTACAAAGTAGCAACAAGTAAAGTTTGAACTTCAGTCCACTCAGACATCTCAAGATCTCACAACTAATTTCGGTAATTGTATCAAGAATATCGTTAAGTGATTTAGATGGTTTCAATGGGTACTGTGGTATTTTATTGGGTTCATAACCGATATATGAACATTTTAGAAAGTTCGTTGTTATTAGATACCATTAGTGTGACATGCATGTTTCGGTAATATCTTCTACGGGAAAGTTGGTATAGCTTTTTTTGGTGTTAACTTGATAATTTTTTCATTTCGTGTTAGAATGCCAATATTTCACAGAAATATACCGGATATTTCAATTTTCACACTATTTCACGAATGTCTTAATTGAGATTTGACTTCACAAATTTTTGTTTGATGAACACACTCACATAGTACCAACTCAAAAAGTCAAAAGCCCTTGATGATCTTTTACCTTAGAAGAGATGTGTTTTTTTCCTTTTAAATACAAAGGTTGTTTCGGATGTCAATAATGTCAAAAACTATTTCGTATGATATGTGAATAACAACCTTATTATGCTTTGCAATGTCAACTTTATGTGGTCACCATTTTTTTCTTTATTAGGAATGCAGTGTTAATTTAGTTTGGAGAATTTTTTATTCTTACTGGTTTGCATTTTAAACCTATGACCACATGGGTTATAGTCAATGAATTATTCATGTGTTTTTAACGTGCTCGTCTGTTTTAGTCGTTGACAGGATCTTTGCGAGGGCTCTTCTATTTTCTTTTTTAAAACTCAACTATCTCGCGATTTATGCATTAAAAATTTTTCTTACAAGTATTGAGCGGCACTTGAACCCATACACATCTTATCAAGGAGTTCCTCACACACTATAAGATATCATTAGGACACAAGTCATTTGGTCCGATCTTCCTTTTAGTGGACCGTTTATTTTAATTGGTTATTGATTATTTGTAGAGTTACTTTAAAATTGAGTTTTACATCATCAAAGTGTAGAATAATTGCAACTTGAGATATAAAATTGTTTAAGCTGATTTGACATATATTTTATGCGATACTATATTTTACCAAATGGCGAACATAATCCTAGCTTAGCATATGGCCAATTGGCAATTGCGTAGTAATATGACTTATTCATTTATATGAAATGAAATAATGTGATAATGGTTTTTATAAAGAAAAAGAGGTGTTGTAACCATGTTGTAATACAATAATATTATTTGTTTGTTGAGTAGGAATCTAATGTTTAGTTTAAAACAAATACAGTAATATGAATATACTCCCCGTACAGAAAGGGTATATACTAATAATATACAAACTTCAACAATAATATGTTTACTTTTTTTAGTGATCATTGTTATTTTTAGTACTAGGTTAAGATCTACAAAATATATATTTTTGACCAAACTTCGAGTTTTCAAATATCTCATGTCCCCTCTCTATTTGGCCTTTAAAAATGATTGTTTCGATTATAAGAATAGAAAAACTAATAGTATTTGAGCCCTTAAAAATGATTGTTTTGATTATAAGAATAGAAAAAATTAATAGTGTTTTAGCCCTTAAAAATGGTTGTTTTGATTATAAGAATAGAAAAAATTAAAGTATGTACGGTGGATTGGTAGCATAAAGACGAGGTGTAAATGAAACGAATGCTTATCGAGTACTTAATGAACTATTTGGTAAAAGATTGCTAATCCGGTAAAAGAGAGTTAATGTTTGTTTAGTTTAAATAATGAACTAACAAATTCTCGTACATCCATTTACATTCGCAAACATCCAATTACATAGTGATACGCCTAGGATTTGTGTTTATGTTTATTATGAATAAGTGTTTTGGCCCAAACCCGGTTTGTGGGTTTAGGGTATTTAGGGTTTCGTCAAGTCTATTTAAGCAATGTCAATCAATGTAATCGTATAAGTTTTCAGTCAATAATATTCTAGTTCTCTAATCTTCTTCTTAAGGAGCCCGCGCCGCTTGAAGTGGTGCCCTATCCCGATACAACCCCTAACCGGGTCGTATCAATTGGTGCTTTCATTGCTCATGGACGAAAAATCAATTCGGTTGCTGCTTAAGGAGCAGTCTGATGCTTTTACATCTCAGTTGGCTGCGCTTCATGTTGAATTGCAAGCTACAAAAGGGCTGGCACAAACGCGACATGGGGCAGGTGGTGATCATGGGTTGGTGTTACCGCGATCCATGCGGTTCGATGTGCCAAAGTTCAATGGGTCTAATCCAGAAAGCTGGGTTTTTGCTATTAAGGAGTACTTCGCACTTCTGGAAACACCAGTCGATCAACGTTTAAAGGTGGTGGGTTTCAATCTTGAAGGTGACACTGCGGAGTGGTTTCGATGGATGACCCGCAACAATCTGGTCACTAGTTGGGGCGGATTTTTGGAGAGTGTCATGAATCGTTTTGGTCCGTCAAAGTATGAAAATCCTCAGGGAGCCCTATCTAAGTTGTTACAAACAGGTACGGTTGGCCAATATCAAAGTGACTTTGAAAAACTCATGAATCGGGTTACGGGTATTTCAGAAAATTTACTTATCTCGTTCTACATATCTGGCCTTAAGCCGAATTTGCAACGAGAGCTGCTTGTTGCAAAACCTTAGACGCTCGGTGATGCTTTCTCTCTAGCTCGTGTTAATGAGGCTCGATTCGATGATCAACATTCCCCTATCATTAGCCATACAAGTGCTGCTGCGTCGGGGTCGACGTCAAGTTTGCCTAGTGTTCAGCCCACCTCGAGTACACCTTCGTTGTTGCCTAACCCTTCCCCGGTTAATTCTACCAATCCTAACAAACCGTTGGCTATTAAGTGGATATCACCTGAGGAGCGGCAGGAACGCCTTAATAAAGGGTTGTGTTTTAATTGTGCTAACAAGTGGGTTCGAGGGCATAAGTGCCCGGGAAAATTCTTGTTGTTGATGGCCGACAGGAGTGTTGACTTGAGTCCAGAATCGGAGGTGGATACAGTGGAGGCGATTGAAAGTGGGGATATCTCCACACTTAATTCGTTGATTGGTCTGGGTAGTCTTCGTTCTCTCCAATTATGGGGCACAATCGGGTCTAGTAATGTGCATGTTCTCATTGATAATGGCAGTACACGTAACTTTGTTCAACTCGAGGTGGTTGAAAGAATGCACTTGCCTATGCGCTTGACCACAGTTTTCAAAGTTTATACTGAAAATGGGGCATCTTTGTTGTGTAAGAATGTATGTTCTCAGGTCACGCTTCTCATGCAAGGATTATTTATTAAAGTTGATCTTTATGTGATTCCTATGAAAGGGCCTGATGTTGTACTAGGTATCCAATGGTTGCAAAGTATTGGAAGGGTCACGCATGATTATGCTAAACAAACGATGTCGTTTACTCTTGGAAACGCTACGTACTTACTGAAAGGAGATGAGTCATAACGCATGAAGAAGGTGGGTCTGCCCGAGGATTTTCAGGAAGGTCAACCAGTAGATCAGCCATTCATCATTTGTGACTCACGATTTGTATTGCGAAATGGCAGACCAGAAAAACAGGTTTTAGTGCAGTGGGTTGGGAGGTCTCTAGTGGATGCGACATGGGAATGGTTTGCTGATTTTAAAACGGCTTATCCTTCTTATGACCTTGAGGACAAGGTCGTTTTTGAAGAGGTGGGGAATGATACGTCGGTATCTTTAAGATTGGGTCGGGCCAAAAGAGTCTCGGTAGCGCCTGTTTGGCACAAAGACTTCGTCATGGGCTAAGATATCTATCATTTGTTTTATGTTCGGGTCATTTTAGGATTGCTGTTTATGTTATCAGGAATAAGTGTTTGGGCCCAAACCCGGTTTGTGGGTTAGGGTATCTAGGGTTTTGTCGTGTCTATTTAATCAGTTACAATCAATGAAATCAATAGAGTTGAAGTCAAATATCTATCTTTTCCTTCCCTAATTCTTAAGGAGCTCGCGCCCGCTTGAAGTGGTGCCCTATCTCGATACGATCCAATAAAGGGTTGTATCAATTGGTGCTTTCATTGAGAGCTCTCTTTGAGAGGGTTTTTGATTAGGGTTCCAATAAAATAAAATAAAATAAAATAAAATTACTGTTCATCGTATTCCTTTACTTTGGACATAACCTTGTTCATCGAGAAAAAAATTTATGTTCTTTGAGTTATTGTTCATGGCATCGGGCAGCAACGATCGAGACGCACTATCTAAGCTATTGCAAATGGGTACCGTGGCCGAATATCAGAGTAAGTTTGAGGTACTTATAAATCGATTAACAGGGATCTCTGAAAACTTACTTAAATCATTTTATATCTCTGGCCTTAAACCGACTCTACAATGTGCACTCTTAAGGTCAAATCCCACAACTTTAGGTGAAGCCTTTTCATTAGCCCGTGCAACGGAAGCACGCTTCACGGATCTACAACTTTGGGAATTGTTGAGGTCGAATCCTACAACTTTTGGAGAAGCCTTATCCTTAGCCTTTGCAACAGAGGCTTGTTTGGATGTCAACTTAGGGGAACCAGTTGATCAGAAGGTAATTGATCACCAGGTACCCATCAAACCAATTGCAGCAGAAAAAAGCATGGAAGAAAATAATAGCCAACGTCAACAAATTCCTCTCGTAGCAACAAGAGAAGATGGAGGAAACAAGTTGGAGCTTCATGACCGGGTAAATGAGATAGATGATGTTTGGCAGAAACGTAAGCCACCTAATGTAGTATTAAAATATGCATTTGTGACTAAAATATGCATTTGTGGATCAAAGTATCCCGCTACAAGTCTAGTTTGGTTGATTTTCCATCAAAGTAATGAAGTTATATACTATTAAAGAATACTTGAACTGGTTGCGAGACAGCGATGCCAACATTGGTTTAGGCATATTTTGCGCTTTGAGTATCATCTATATGTGGCAAATTTACAACTCAAAATATGGGATCCCGGAATTAAGAGTGCTTTTCGAGACAACACCTTGAGGGCAAGGTGGTTTTGAAGGAGTGAGGAATGATACGCCTAGGATTTGTGTTTATGTTTATTATGAATAAGTGTTTTGGCCCAAGCCAGGTTTGTGGGTTTAGGGTATTTAGGGTTTCGTCAAGTCTATTTAAGCAATGTCAATCAATGTAGTCGTATAAGTTTTCAGTCAATAATATTCTAGTTCTCTAATCTTCTTCTTAAGGAGCCCGCGCCGCTTGAAGTGGTGCGCTATCCCGATACAACCCCTAACCGGGTCGTATCACATAGTATTAATTAATGTTCGTTTATGTTCATATCAGTTGCTTAGACTTTTGTTGTATGCTTTTAGTATAATAAATATAGGGGTGAGCAATCTCAACCGACTCCTGATTCTGGTCGACTGCTACTCGGGTTGGGACTCGGTTCGAGTTTTTCATGATTTCGGGACTCGGGTCAGGACGGGCCAAAAACTGATAAAAGACAAGCAAAGTTGACCGGAACCGACAAACCCGAAACCAATTATACCGAAACCGAGTATACCGAACATTTTCGGGTCAGTATTCGGTTTACGATTCAGACTACTTTCAGGATCGAGATTAGTCGGGTCGGGTCGGGATCCGGCCCGATACTCAGCTCTAAATAAATATACTTAGATGAACTAAGTTACATGAAACCAAAATGTTATGTATATCTTAAATATGTTTTCTACGTTAGTTTTATGTTAGTCCTTTAATGTTTGTTTAAAAATTCAATAAACGAACATGAACAAATTTTTTTTTTTTTTTTTTTTTTTTTTTTTTTTTTTTTTTTTCTTACCAACAGAAGACGAATAAAAAAAATAGTTTGTTAATTGTTCGTATCCGTCTATTTGTCCGATTAAATTAAAGTGAACGAACCTGAACAAAATTTTATCCGTGTTCTTCCGATTTATTACATGCTAATCAAATAACAAATATTGCAGATGATCTATAACCTTTTGTACATACGACAAATATAACCTTTGGTTGTTTCACTAGACAAGAAGGAAACTATAAATTTAATTTTAACCACAAAAGAAAATGATGCAATTAAAAAATAAAATCTATCCTTGAGAAAAAAAAAAGTAAATAACTAGAAGTTACTTTAGATAACAAGCATATATAACTGAAGTATATATATTGTAACTTGCCTTACAGATCAGCAAAACACAACAACTAAATACACGTGAAATAAATAAGAGTGTTGAACTAGTTACACATTAAATTACTCAAAAACGAGTTGCATAAAAGTTTCGGCGTGAATTAGGCTAACCGACAATTGACTAGCTTTTTTTTTTTTTTTTTTTTTTTTGAACAGAAACTTTCATTCAAAAAACGGCAAGGTCCTCAAAACAAGGACCGCCACCCAAACAAACCAATTACAACATATACAAAGGGGATAAAAACCAATCCTTCCATTCTATCTTTTTGAATCTACTTCTATGCTTGACCCAAAAAAACGAAGAAGACTTAATGTTGCGCACAACCTCTTGCACCTTCGGCACTTTGTTGTTGAAAATCTTCTTATTTCTGGCACCCCAAATCTCCCAAAACGAAACTATAATAATACCTTGAATCAACAGCTTACCCCTCTTGTCCCCTTGGAAAAACTTGTGCCACTCCAACAGGTCCCGAATGTCGAAAGCAAAGATGTTATTAATTCCACACCAACTAGCAATCGAACTCCAAACGCCATTAGAAAAACCACACCCGGTAAACAAATGTTCCGAAGTCTCGAAATCAAAGTTACACAACGAACACACCTGATCATTAACAAACACATTCCTTCGAGCTAAAGCTAAAGCCGTAGGTAAGCGGTTCATCTCAGCACGCCACGCCAAGATATTGCATTTCAAAGGAACCCAATTAATCCATTTGTACCTGAACCACTCCCCATACGACCGGTGATCCTGCATAGATTTTTTCACAGCTTGGACCGAGAAAGATTCATCACCAATGCCGACCCAAGACCAACCATCCGGACGAGCATTAATCTTCACCGGCTGCAAAATAAGCTGCAAACCAGCCCACTCTGCAGCCTCCTCTTCGCTCGTGGACTGCAAATTCAGCCTAAGGGACCAATAACCGTTTTCCGTATCGCCAACCCACTTATCTCTAACCAAACAATCTTTGGACCGATCCAAAATATACAGCCGAGGGAATTTGTCTTTGATCGGCCCGTCAAGAATCCAGCAATCCAACCAGAATCTAATAGAACTCCCATCTCCACATTTACCTTTCAAACACTCTTTGAAGTAAAGATCACCGAATTTTAGCTTCTCCATCAAACGAGCAATATTGACCCAAGTCCCACTTGCACTTTTAGTAAATGGAAGAAAGGACCATCTTTTTCGACAAGGATGGCAAGCCAAAACCACCCTTTTCCATAACCCCTTATTGTCTGTCTTGAGTCTCCAAGCCCACTTTGCGAGAAGCGCCTCATTAATATCTTTGAGATTGGACAGACCAAGACCTCCCAATTTCTTAGGAGCCGATAACCTTTCCCAAGTTACCCATTGAATTTTTTTAACCATATCAGATCCGGACCATAGGAACCGTCTAATTAGCCTCTCCATATTATCAATAACCTTTTGAGGAGCTTTGTAAAGGGAAAAATAATATACCGGGAGCGATCCAAGAACCGCTTTAATCAAAACCACCCGACCTCCGCTAGATAAAAGATTGGCTTTCCAAGACGAAAGTCTGTTTTGAACAACTTCGATAACTCTACTCCAGTTATTACACCGGTTCATGTTTGCACCGACCTTTATTCCAAGGTAATCAAAAGGCGTGTCACCAACCCGACAACCCAACAGATCTGCCATGTTATGCACCTCCTCACCTGAGACTCCAAGCCCATACAAATTGGATTTGTTGATATTGATTTTTAGACCCGAACAAAGATAGAATAAGCGCAGAATTCTGGAAAGAATTTTAATATTATCCACGGCCCAATCTCCCAACACTAAAGCATCATCAGCATAAAAAATGTGAGATAAGTTTTGCCCCTCATTTCCCAACCTTAAGCCATGAAACAGATCCTCTTCCGAAGCCTTGTAAATGAGACACGATAAAGCTTCCATTACTACCAAAAAGAGGAAAGGCGAAAGAGGATCACCTTGTCTTAATCCCTTCTCACACTGAAATTCAAAAGTAGGGGCTCCATTAACTAGAATAGCCGATCTAGCAGACTTCAAAATCCCTTCAATCCATAAACACCATCTATCCGGGAACCCCATTTGTTTCAGAATAGAAATCAGGAAAGCCCAATTTACATTATCATAGGCTTTCTCAAAGTCTATCTTTAACAAAAACGCCTTCCTACCCTTTCTTTTTAACCACGAAATCAGTTCGTTGACCATAAGAGGGCCATCCAAAATATTACGGTCTTTCAAGAAACCAGTTTGATCTTCCGAAATCACGCAATTAATCACCTTTTTCAGCCTAGCTGCTAGGATCTTCGAAATCACTTTACTGATCATCCCCACTAAAGTAATAGGCCTGTAATCCTTTAATCCCAATGGGTTTTTATTCTTTGGTAATAAAGTGATAAAAGAGGACCCACATCCCCTGCTAATATTACCTGTGGAATGAAAATTAGACATAATATTAAAGAAATCTTCTTGTAAAATATCCCAATACTGCCTAACAAAACGGAAGTTAAATCCGTCTGGACCCGGCGCTTTATCAATCCCACAATCGAACACCGCCTCTTTGATTTCCTCTCTCGTGAAGGGGGAAATAAGATCATCAACCATATCATAGGGTACCTTCTTTAGATTCCCAGTTCTCAAAGAAGGCCGAACAGGGACCTTCTCGGAGAAATGGGATCTAAAAAACTTTAAAGTTTCTCGCTTCACCCAAGCCGGTTTAGACACCCAGTTCCCATCCACCATGAGACCCGGTATAGAATTAGTAGCCTTTCTACAATTAATAATGCCGTGAAAAAACGAGGTGTTCTCATCTCCTAACGAAGCCCAACGAACACGGGATTTTTGGCGTAAATCTTTCGCATAAGCGCCCTCAATCTCCCTTATTCTACTATTACATTGAGACCAAACCCATTCTTCTTCTTCCTCGAGCTCCCTATCTTCAGCAATTCTTTCCAAAGACTCAACCTCTTCTTTCAAAACAATCACCTCTTCTTTTTCTTTAGCATCCATTTTCTGCTTCCATACTATCAACTCGGATCTAATCTTCTTCAGTTTATTAAGTAGAATCAAATCTGGGGGGCCCGACATCTTGAACTTAGTTAAACAGTTGGTAACCAATTCCGAACACCCATCCTTATCGATCCATGAATTGAACCATCTAAAGGGCCGTGGACCAAAATTTTTTTCCTCAATGGATAATAAAAGAGGGCTATGATCAGACAAAAATTTTGGTAAGGCACGCAAACAAGCTTCCGGCCACATCCCAAAAAAATCAGATGACACTAAGAATCGATCGATCTTACTCATCTTTAACCCTGTCCCCATCCCCACCACAAAAGTATATTTGAATCCCTTCATACAATATTCAAGAAGCCCGGCCTCTTCTATAAAACTATTAAAATCATTCGCCACTGACGCCTTAAAAACTGTATTTTTTCTATCTTCCGCGCTTCTAACTGCGTTAAAGTCTCCCATACAACACCACATACCATCTTTGCCAATAATAAGTCTCAACAAGAGAAGCCAAAGAGCCCTCTTGTCCTGTAACTTTTGAGGAGCATAAACATTCAATACATTCAGCTTAATACCATCCTTCAACCAGCCCGAAACAAGAATAAAATTTCTATTCACCTCTGAGCTACTCTTAGAAAATACTTTAGGATCCCAAACTGTAACTAACCCACCCGAAAAACCAGTAGATCCCACTGAAACCATTTCAAAATCCCCATTACCCCAAAACCTCCTCATACTATTAACATCCAAATTCCCAACTCTAGTCTCCTGTAATGCGACTAATGAAACCCCATGATCTTTTCTCAACTTGTTAACCCAAATATCCTTCCCTTCCACCCCTAAACCACGAATATTTAATGAAAGGAAATTCATGGTTTCACCCATTGTACACCTTCTTCCATAACCAAATCCGCAATAATGTTTTCACAATTTCTAACATCCACACCAAGTTTAACCCCCAAAGTAATAGTATCATTAACCTCACTTTGAAGATCATCTTTACGAATGATAGCTTCCTCCTCAACTGGTAAATCTTCATCCGAATGTATAATTGGTCTTGAATTGAGATCAATGCTATCCTCTATCTCTGCCTCGTTCAAAAGATCTTCGAAACTCTTTGTACCTACCTCCGTGTCTCTATCTCGATTAACCATGGAGTCTTCAGATAAAGCTTGGTCTGGGTTTGTTGCAATTTCAGGCTGACTTGAGCTCACAGTATCTCCTGAACTTGAAAACCTTTTCTCTTCTGGGTTTGATCTCACCAATACTTCCATTGGTCCTATTAATTTTGTTAAATCAAAAGGGTCATCCGAAGGTATGGGCTGATCTTTACTTCTCTTCTTTTTAGCAGGCCCATTACCAGATTTGGATCTGGATCCAGATTTCTTGAATAAGCTTTTCACCTTTCTCTTTCTTGATAATACACATCTAGCCCCTTTTTTATATTTCCTTCCACTAGAGACCCCTCCAATAATTTCGCCTTCTTCAATGCCATTATCACAGTTGTCAAAATTCCCCATCATTCTCTGATTAATACCTTCCCCATCCATATTAATATCAATATTATAATTATTAAATTCCTGATTGGAAGTTTCCGTAAAATTCTCCCCCATCAAATCAGCATTTACCTTTTGGGGATCCTGAACATTAAAATTAATGTTTGACTTTTTGACCGCCGACGATTGACTATCCACCGTCGTATCTCCGGCACACCCATTCTCCTTCACCGGTTCGTCTTTCTCGTTGCTTTTGACCAAGAAATCTGGAAGCCAGTCGCCCATCTCTTCCATAATCCATACTCTATATTTTTTCTTCCTCCATTGTAGCACAATCTCCTCCATGATTCTCTTCCCTTCACCGACAAGAACTCCGACATAATCAAACGATAAATCTCCATAGTCCTGTTGCACTTTAGCTCTGTGAATAACCTTCCCGAATCTTTCTCCGATCTTGTCCAAAGTATCATTACACAAGAGGTTTAACGGTATCCCTTGTACCTTCAACCACGCGACTCTTTCGAAAGGAAACGACTGCCCTTCCCAGACTTCTACTGATTTAAACACATCTTCCATAACTATCGCCTTCTTCCTAACCTCCTCTGTTTCAGTCTCATTATCAAAAGACAATAAAACTGAAAGGCCACCAATGTATTGAATTGAGCCTCCATTCGGATTTAACTCTCTAATAAGCACACCAATCCTTCTCAGTTTCTCAACGTCCCAAAGCGAAACAACCAACGCTCTTCTATGTCTCTCTTGAAATTCATTAATCTCATCGGAGATGTCCACATGAATCGTTTCTTTTCTGTCTTCTTTGATCCCTGTCACCGTTTCCTTGAAGGACCAAGACGAATTCCCCACAAAAGTAGACTGATCATGTCTCTTAGACTGATCATATTCATAAGATCTATGCTGATGCTGTGGTGCTAGTTCCGGCTTATCTTCAACTTTCCTCTTAGAATCTTGAGCATTATCTCTGAATCTGGCTATATTCACCCGAAGTTTATAATTTCCCAACCATAAGCTTTGTAAAGATTTTTCTAGAAAGTCCTTATCACGAACCGCTGTGAACGATACAAAACCGAATCGACGACCTCCTCTATCACGTTTCCTTGCAATATAAATCTTTGAAATGGTACCATATTCTTTGAATAACTTATTCAAATCTTGCCCACTACAGTTATCTGGAAAGTTTGCTACGTAGAATCTCACTCCTTCGTCTTCATGCACCGGATCTTTGCCTTGTCTTCTTGGAAAATCCCCCATGATCGAAAGTACTACCTATGTTGTACCACTTCTGTTGTCCCGCCTCTGGTGTCCCACCTATGACGTTCCAGCTAGTGGAATGGAATCTCACTATGAATTGTGGGCGGTGCCTTTTTTTTATATTTTGGGCAAGTATTTTGGCAATTGGTAGCTACTTTGTTACTCCCTCCCTCTCAAGTCTCACCTCTCTTTTTCTGTTTCTCTTGTCTCATTTTTTTTTATTTTTTATTTTTTATTTTTTTTTAAATAATGTATCAATTAAGTTTACCAAATTGTATCTAATGATAAAACTATTATTCTGTAAAAAGTAATAAAGAAAAACTATTAATGATTATAAATTTCTTAAACTGCGTTTATATTTTTGTATACGATAATTATTTTAGGACGGGTGAGTATTGATTAGTTGGTTAGTTGTTGTAGTTTTAAATAACCGATAATTATGCATTAGCTTTATTTTCTAATAAGTTTGTGCAAAATGTCTTGATAATCGTCGGGGTTTTCTACTTTTCTTAGGATTTATCCTTTTTTTTTTTTTTTTTTTTTTTTTTTTTTTTTTTTTTTTTAAATTATTTAGGAGAGTAGAATTATCTGTATTCAGATCTTACAATTCTTTTGTTGCCAAGATTATGAAATAGGTATATTTTGTTTTATCAGTTTTCTTAGTCTCATCATGTTATTCACTCATTCCTTTGGTGATGTAAACTTTGGTTAGGGGTGTTTCTTTTTCCATTGTAATCTCTTAATTGATATATATGTGAGCCCAAAACCCTTGGTCCCTCTTAATTGATAGACACACAATTGTCTTTATCTTCCATTTAAGAGGCTTATTTAGACAATTTAAGCTAACCAAGTAAAAAAGTAAACACCCCTAACAAAACAAGTCTGGTTGTGCAACTCGAGTTTTTGTTTATTAATTAGGTATTTAAATAAGCAAAGTAGTAATTTACAATTATGCAAAGTCTTGGCATGAGGTATTTTAAAAAGTTGAGTAGCAATTTCGACTTCGTGTTTTAACATGACCTTACTCAATAATCAATATAGATTTTCGTCTATGGATCATTTCCTCTGGGCTCCTTATCATGGAGCCGTCAAGTTTGTATATGGATCATTCGATTTCCTAAACTTTCACGAAGTCATTACGGGGATTGACCCAAAATTCAGTTTTTCACTTTTCACATTTGATCATTTTTCTATTATAAGTAGTTAAGATATGTTTTACAATAAATCTTTTATAGAATAAAGAAATTACATTATTTCGGAGTTTTTTTTTAACAAAACAATCTTAGTGGAAAAAAAATTGGGCCAATAGAAAAGCTTGATTTTGACACATAGGCGAAATCGAGTAATATGATTGGCTAATAAAAAGTTAAAATTGACTTGATTTTGGTCAAACTTTAATAAATTTGATGGAGAATTTGATTGACTAAAAAAACACAAATTTATGAAAATAAAAACTTAAAAAAAAGAAGGTAATTAATAAAACATTAGTAATTGAATTTTAAATATATTATATGGAGTTAAGTATAAAATTATAAATCTTTTTTTTTTTTTTTTTTTTTTTTTTTTTAATAATTTTAGATAATCTTACACTTTATACCCCCTACACTTTATAATATGAACTTTGTTTACAGTTACATGAATATTAGTATTGGTTTGAGACTTCCATCTATTAAATTTACAAAATTTTATAAATGTACGAATTAGTTTTAATATACGTTAAATACTTTTAAAATAAATATTAGTTTTAAACTTTTATCTATTAAAATATATTTTTTACTATGTACGTTAAATATAAACAAGAACTCATGTTATCCTATTTAAAAGTTTAATCTATACGTACACGGGTTTGAATATTAAATACAGTTAAATTATTATTAACGATAATAAAAATATCAAATGGTAAATACGAGTTACTGTGATATGAAAATAAATATACGCGATTGTACTTATAACGACTGATGTAATTATTATTTAAAGTTTGTATACGGATATCCGGAAAAACATTTTTAGAAAACTTTACAGGGTATATTTTAACTTCATTTACGGTCATTATGTGTTACTAAACTCGCACATTTTGTACAACATGATATCAATAATTAAAGTTAAACAACAACATCAATCTCAACATTAACATCTATGTCAGGTAAACAAAGTTAAATCTTTCATCCAATAAATTTTTTACAAAATATTAATTGATATTAATATATAATGAAAAACTCATTCATACTTATTAATTGTACTTATATCACAATTTTCACGGTTAAATTTTTATATGTCCATATAGTAAGCAAAAATTTTAAAATAAATTTGATTTTATGTGTAAATTCATGTGATCAAAGAACCTTTGACCCAATAACATTATAAGGAGACACGCTCAAGAATCCAATACAAGGTCGATGCCACGGTTATATTTACAATTTCTGCTAACTATTTTTCTTACTTTTACACATGTTGATGCTCTAACTTTTTAAAATATACATAAGATTTTCTGTTTTTAACACTATATAATCAATTTTTCTGGAAAAACCCCGTGCGTGCACGGGTATTATAACTAGTATCATTAATAACAAAATTCAATTTATTAATGCATTATGAAGGAAAACATGTACCTACAAAATGAATGATTGTATAGAAATGGATAAATGTTAGCAATTAACAGTTTGTAAAGAAAAGATTCAAAATATAGTATAAAGTTTTATATTTTAACTAAACACTGCATTAGTAGTAATTTGGTACAATTTAGAATTCGTGTACTTTATATCTTTTTTTAAGTAACCATTTTTACTTATATTTTGTAATCTACATCTTCACCACAAAACTCACATATGACACTTAGGGTCCGTTTGGTTTATAGATGGGTTTAGATTTGGATTTGGATTTAAATGTAAAGTTGTATATTAAGAGTTGGATTTGGATTTGATGTGGAAAGAGAAAAAAATATTAAGGGCCCGTTTGGTTTGTAAGTGGATTTAGAATTGGAATTGGATTTGGGAATGGTTTGAAAGAAATAAATATGATTGATAGTATTAATGTTGTTTGTTTTGTAAAATGTAATTGGAAATAGATTTTATAAAATATTATTATATAGTAAGTAGGGCCCATCTATATATATTATAAAAATAAAAAAGAATAAAAAAATATGATGATGTAAAGTTTGAAAAGGTACACGTAGCTAAGAAACAATTTTTTTTTTTTCATTTGTATGTACTATACCATACAAAAGTCAAAAAAGACGGAAGGGATTGTCAGAAATGTAGGGGGGTACCCCATGGTTTCGAGAAAGACCTCATATATGAGTATTAAATACTATTACATATCCGAAAACTCGAAACAAACATTTTGTTTCACATCAAATCCTTTCCCTCAAACCGAAATACATATAACAAACAGGCCCTAAAATAAGTGGGTGTGAGAAAATATATTATTTAATAGATATTATTTAATTTAATGTTAGTTAATAAATAAAATAGAAGAATATTTTATTACATAAATACAAAAAAATAAGGATGGAAAAGACCAAATTAAATGGTGGGAAAGTAGATGTCAGAAAAGTTGGGTTAGTGGGTAGGTATTCTGAAAAGTCACTGTTAAGGGTGTGAGACCTAATTTTAAAACCCGAGTACGCAAAACAAACACCTGTTTTTTTACTTTAGGCCTAATCTTTTCTTAAAAAACCTTATACCAAACTGGCCCTTAAATTTTATGACAAACTATCTCTAATGATTAACTAATATATATAACTAAAGACCATATAACGGATTACAATAGGATGGCAGGCAAGCGAGCAACAAGTTGCGCCGCAACCCATACATTACGTCTCTTTTTTACTTATTGTCGCTTACCATCCTGCACTCACACCGCAACACTAGTTGATATAAATAATTGCATAAAACTACATAAATAAAAACATATGCACATGTGACATGATTGGATTATGAGTTGCATCATTTACCATGTTCATTCATCTCATACGAATTTGTATGTGTACTCATCTGTTCACATTTAAGTTAGTTTAGTGGTGGTTGATCCAAGATGTCAAAATATAAAAATTAGTGAAGTTTTAATTTCAATCTTCATTAGTTGTTTAAATATTAGCAGGATTGTTTAGGTTAATCTCAATCTCATTGTAACGACATCTCTATGATAGTTACAATTTACAACTCATGTGATTAATGAGCTTTTAAAGCTTGAAATATTAGTAGAGTGAACCTTACCTTAATTGCCA
The DNA here is from genome assembly GCA_030686995.1 of Artemisia argyi. NCBI lineage: Eukaryota > Viridiplantae > Streptophyta > Magnoliopsida > Asterales > Asteraceae > Artemisia > Artemisia argyi. The sequence continues at coordinate 23,110,014 of CM060706.1, read as the reverse complement.
TTATAAGCACATTTAAAACACACTAGACGAATACCCGTGCAAAACGACGGTGTATAGCGGCAAATAATTATACTTGCAAATTTGTGGTTCTGGTGTGACTCTTGATGCAACCGTTTTTTTTTTTTTTCTTTTTTTATTATTTTTTTTGTTAATGTTATTTGATGCAACCGGTTGCATCCTGTGATCGTAGACGAATGCCCGTGCAACTGGATTTTATAGTGACAGATAGTTTGTTGATAAAAAAAGTTTATAAGTTATAAACGAAAAATAATAAAAGTTTGAAGATTTGGGGATTAAACATAATGTTTTGAAACCCGGATCGACCCGGGTAGTTCAACCGGTTAAACCGTTCCGGTAAAAAAATAGGTCGATTTAAACCGGCTCAACTTGCTAGGTTGGGTCAAAAACGGGTCAAATTAAACCGGGTCAACCCGCCGGGTTTGAAGTGTCCCGGGTCAACCCGGTTAGTAAGTGCTGTTTTAATTGGTTGTATTTAATTTGGTAAATATGTTTTTAATTGGTTGTACAATGTAAATAAATCATTGTACTTTTAAGTAATGAGGTTTTTTTAATAAAAGTATTAATTACATTATAATTTCTCTCTCATTTGACCATTGTTTCAACTTTCAACATTCAACATTTTCAACTTTGACCATTTTTCTATTATATGTAGTAAAGATTAACGATTACATGTTCTAATTGATGGACATAGAGTACTTAATTTAGCAACTGATATTTCATAATTCGAACCGGCTTAAAGCTTAGAGCAACGTGGCCGACATCAAGACAGTTTCAAGCCAAAACGAATACGAGAGATTTTCAAGCAACTTATATTTCATAGACTATAAGCTGAGGCTTCTTTTATTTCTATACATATGATTAACAATGTAATACTTATTTTCTTTTAAAAAGTTACTTGAACTTACTGGTTAATTATCTTCTTGATTATTTATGTAAAATGTAACACTTTATGTCTCAGTGTTAATAGTCTTTCGACTATAATACATGACCGTATTCTAGACTCCTCGATCTTTTGTAGGAAATTCCTTTGGAATAGCTGGATACTGAAAAAGGTCAACATTTGCTTATGGCGTGCTTCTCTTGACATGCTGCCAACAAAGCCCGACATGTCCTCTGGGGGCGTTTTGGTCTCGTTCACTCTTTGTCCTCTTTGTAACTCGGAGATTGAGCTTTTAGACCATTGCCTCATCAATTGTCCTTTAGTGAAATTAGTTTGGGCTAAAGCAGGGAGCTTGTGGGGTGTGGATTTTTCGGGGTTTTCTTTGGATGATTTTATCTATGGGTCCAGGATTCCTTCACTAACAAGTGGGCTGCTAAAGCTTTCCATGGAGTTACTTGGTCCCTTGTTTGGTCTATCTGGAAGTGGCGGAATGAAGTGGTCCACACGTCTCCTAGTGATGTGCCTTATATTATCCGTAAAGATCTTTTTCCTCATCTCCAACGGATGGCTCGATTATGGGTTTCAAACATGTGCTTTAAAATTGGTGTCGACTCTTCTCCCGCCCTTTGTTTTACTTTGCTTGGGAACCAATAGCATTTTCGTCTTGGTGTATTCATGGGCCGGTGTGTTTTCTTATTATTTCTTGTACTTTGATACTTTTGTCTCCTGCTTGGAGTCGATTATTTTTTATTTTGTTCCCGTTAGCCGGGTTTCTTAATATATTTGTTGTTTCCAAAAAAATAGCCTACAAGGAATTTAAACCTTTTTCTTTTTAAATAAAGCTATTTTAAAAATAAATTTTGTTTGACTGACACTGTTTATAAGATGTTTTAAAAATATAAAGGGTAAAGTACATAGAATAACAACGTACTTTCTCAATTTTACCGAGATGAAACACTTACTTTTTTATTAACATTTAAGCCAACGAAACTTTCAAATATTGTTCTGAGGTGAAACACTTACTTTTTTATTAACATTTAAGCCAACGAAACTTTCAAATATTGTTTTGAGATCAACAAAAGTACCATTGAAAAAAAGTGTTTCATCTCAGAACAATATTTGAAAGTTTCATTGGCTTAAATGTTAATAAAAAAGTAAGTGTTTCACCTCAGAACAATATTTAAAAGTTTCGTTGGCTTAAATGTTAATAAAAAAGTAAGTGTTTCATCTCGGTAAAATTGAGAAAGTACGTTATTCTATGTACTTTACCCAAATATAAACTTTCAAAAGTTTAATCTTCAAGATCATCTTCTTTTTGAGTTAGTTTTGCCAAATATACATGCGAAATCTTGTAATTTTTCAAAATATACATGTGAAATCTTGTAATTTTCAAAGTTCAGTTGGATTACACAAAAGGACCCTCCATATTCAAATAAAAGTGATAATGATTAAAACATATTTTAACTAAAAATTTGTAACTAATTGGACAAAAAAAAATAAAAATGGAGGCATTTACTTTAAAAGTCCGCATAGTGACACAGGGCTAGAGGTGATCAACTTAATGATTAGTATGTTTTGGTTTAAAAAATAAATCTCTAACTTCATATGTTTAAAACCATTCAAGGTTTAATTTGTCTTGATAATTAGCTTATTTTAATTTAAACATTCGAGGAATGATTTGACTTGTAGTTTAACTAATGAAGAATGATTGAGAATAAGTTTGTAACTAATTTTGTGCCTAAATGCATGTAACACAGCCTTATTGATTTGCGAAAAAGTGAGTCAATTTTCTGTCATCAACGGGATGTTGTTAAATGGATTCAGGCATAACAATGAATCGAATGCTCTTAACTAATTATCAAGTACTTTTTTTTAACGACAATTATCAAGCACTTTTGTTATCTTTCTTACACTTTTCATGCAAAAACTAACAGAAGCAAATTTAGAACACGATTAAATCTTTGTTCTTTGGTTGTTGCAAAGTCATAAACTTAGATTAGAATATTTTTCAAAAAGACAAATGTAATATTCTTTAGGACCAATTTTGTGTATATACCACTTTCTGGGTGGAATAAATAAAATGGTAAATCAAATATAACACCATTTTTCCAAAAATACATTTATTAAAGAGGAAATTGCAAATTTGGTCCTTAAGGTTTGGCCAAATTGCAGGTTTGGTCCCTAAGGTTTGGAAATTGCAACGGTGGTCCTCATTTTGAAGGTTTTGGTGCAATTTTGGTCCCTGGTCTCCATCAAATGACATAAATACCCCTGCCCTTTTCTTTTTTTATATTCCTTTTCAGTTTTTAACACAAATGGTCCTGGTGTTGCGCAAGGCTTTACAAATTTAGTCATTTTTTTCACAAATGGTCCTTCTTACACAAATCGTCCTTGTGTTGCGCAAGGCTTACACAAATTGTCCTTGAGTCCGTTTTTCTTCCGGTTTTTACATTTTCGTCCGTTCTTTTTACGTTTTTCCCGTTTTTATCCGTTTTTATCTGATTTTTTGTCCGTTTTTGACGTTTTCGTCCGTTAATCTTACGTTTTTTTTTCCGTTTTCATATGTTTTTGTCCGTTTTTTCTTACGTTTTTTCTGTTTTTCTTACGTTTTTGTCCGTTTTTCTTACATTTTTGTCCGTTTTTCTTATGTTTTATACGGTTTCGTCCGTTATTCTTACGTTTTTTTCCGTTTTCATACGTTTTTGTCCGTTTTTCTTAAGTTTTTTCAGTTTTGGTCCGTTTTATATCCGTTTTGTCCATTTTTCTTACTGTTTTTTTTTACGTTTTTTAGGTTTTCGTCTGTTATTCTTACGTTCTTTTCCGTTTTTCATACGTTTTTTTCCATTTTTGTCTGTTTTTATCTGTTTTTGTCCGTTATTCTTACGTTTTTGTCCGTTTTTCTTGCTTTTTTCGTTTTTGTCCGTTTTTATCCGTTTTTCTTACGTTTTTGTCCATTTTTCTTACCTTTTTTCCCCTTTTTATCCGTTTTCGTCCATTTTTTTACGTTTTTTTCCCTGATTTTGTCCATTTTTTTCCATTTATTCTGAAAAATTAAAAAAAAATAAAGAAAGTTCAAAAATTTTGTCCCATTTTTTTCTTTTTTGTCCGAAATAAAAAATAATAAAAAAATTACAAATTTTTGTCTTATTTTTTTTGACGAAATTTAAAAAAAACAAATAAAATAAAATAAAATAAAAGATAAAATTCAGACACAAAAAATTCAGACAAAAATTTTGGACTTTTTATATTTTTTTAAAAAATTCGGACAAAAAAGAAAAAAAAAATCGGACAAAAATTTTGATTCTTTTTTTTTTTAATTTTTTAATTTTAATTTTTTTTTAAATTTGAAATTTAAAAAAAAAATTAAAATTAAAAAATTAAAAAAAAAAGAATCAAAATTTTTGTCCGAATTTTGTCCGATTTTTTTTTCTTTTTTGTCCGAATTTTTTAAAAAAATATAAAAAGTTCAAAATTTTTGTCTGAATTTTTTGTGTCTGAATTTTATCTTCTTTATTTTTCATTATTTATTTTTTTTTAATTTGGTCAAAAAAAATTAGACAAAAATTTGTAATTTTTTTAATTTTTTTTGATTTCGGACAAAAAAAAATGGGACAAAATTTTTGAACTTTCTTTATTTTTTTTTTAATTTTTCGGAATAAATGGACAAAAAAATGGACAAAATCAGGGAAAAAACGTAAAAGAAAATGGACAAAACCGGATAAAAAGGGAAAAAGGGTAAGAAAAATGGACAAAAACGTAAGAAAAACGGATAAAAACGGACAAAAACGAAAAAAAGCAAGAAAAACGGACAAAAACGTAAGAATAACAGACAAAATCATAAGAAAAACGGACAAAAATAGATAAAAACAGACAAAAATGGAAAAAAAAACGTATGAAAAATGGACAAGAACGTAAGAATAACAGACGAAAACGTAAAAAAACGTAAAAAAAACCGTAAAAAAAAAGGGACAAAACGGATAAAACGGACCAAAACTGAAAAAACTTAAGAAAAACGGACAAAAACGTATGAAAACGGAAAAAACGTAAGAATAATGGACGAAACCGTAAAAAACATAAGAAAAACGGACAAAAACGTAAGAAAAACCGACAAAAACGTAAGAAAAACCGACAAAAACATATGAAAATGGAAAAAAAAAAAACGTAAGATTAACGGACGAAAACGTAAAAAACGTAAGAAAAACGGACATAAAAATGGATAAAAACGAAAAAAAACGTAAAAGAAACGGACGAAAATGTAAAAACCGGAAGAAAAACGGACTAAAGGACCATTTGTGTAAGCCTTGCGCAACACAAGGACGATTTTGTGTAAGAAGGACCATTTGTGAAAAAAAAGACTAAATTTGTAAAGCCTTGCGCAACACAAGGACCATTTGTGTTAAAAACTAAAAAGGAATATAAAAAAAAGAAAAGGGCAGGGGTATTTATGTCATTTGATGGAGACCAAGGACCAAACTTGCACCAAAACCTTCAAAATGAGGACCACCGTTGCAATTTCCAAACCTTAGGGACCAAACCTGCAATTTGGCCAAACCTTAAGGACCAAATTTGCAATTTCCTCTTTATTAAAAGAAGAAAGAAAAAAAATATGTTAAGCAAAGATAAGTTTGATGGTGATTGGTGAGTTTATGAAGGTCATATATTTGCCCAAATTGTATTTTAAGGTATATGCCAGATTATAATGTCACTATTTTGCTTTAATAACAACACATGTGGAATTTATGAAAGCCAAATATTCTCAAACAAAATGTTAATCATGACAAATTATCCGGTCGTCATTTTGCTTTAACGACATAAGGTAGTTGCGACATGTAACACAAGTGACAAAACTTGTTAATCGCAAGTCGATCTCAGGTGGGCAGTGACATTTATTTAGCTACTTTTTGCAAGAGGAAAAAAAAAAAAAAAAAAAAAAGGCGATATGTAACCTGGTCTAAGTGACCATTTTGTTAGCAGTTTCAATAGTAATCAAAAGATGTGACATCGTTTCTAAGAGTAACATCAATGCCGAATATTATCACAAAAAATTTTGCTCAGTAGACTAACAAAAAAATCTACAATATATGCATAAAATGTATTTGATGCATGAAAACCTATGAGTTTTGTGTACTTCTTGGATCCCCTGAATGTTCTCGTTGAACACTCTTTTTGTTAACTCCCAACTTCCACTTTTTTGCAGAAAGCCGTGGTCTCAACTGTGTAACATACAATGAGTACAATGAGAGTTTTCATATTCAAAGAACTGAAAAAGAATAGCAAGTGGACACATATGTTTTTTGCATACACACTTTATATGGAATTTCGACCCATTTGGGTCATGTTCATAGGGTCAAGCGGGTAAAAATCAGAATAAAGTTGGCTAAAAAGGAAACATGTCAAATTGGTCGAAAAAAACAAAGTGCATGTTTAATGCCTTAAAACTCTCCTAATACATGTTATTCACAATTACTAAATCACAGCTAAAATAATACAAATTTGCAATCATATCTGACATACTAACTAGTTATATACAATGTAAAATTTTCTAATTTTTTTAGTTACCCGTTTGACTCATTACCCAACCAGTTTGATATGCCCAGCTTGGCACCTCCAATAAATAGCTTTAGAAACATGACATGTACCAACTTATGGATGAAATTGGCAGGAATACGTCAAAAAGCAATTTGTGTGAAGAAAAACAGTGATGATTTTATTGTATCTTTTCATTATTAATGGTCAATGCAAGAGACTAAAACTTACCAGTTCTATATACTTCAACTGCTTTAGAACTTGTTCTGTATCAAGCTCCTGAAAATGCAATAAAAACAGGCTATCAAAGAGTATCAATAGATGGGATTAGAGCAATGCTTGCACAGCAAGATGTACTTCTAAAATCAACACAGGAAAAAAGAAAGCCAAAACAAAGAGCCAAATGAATCAAATAACAGAATAACACAAAAACGACAGAAAAGGGACCGAGATATAGACAAATGGATCAATTTGAGTTATGTTTTGTGAAAACTTGAGAAATCCAATATTTTTTCTACTGGCTTTGATGAAAAACAAGTGAAAATAAAGGCGGTTGTTATTTTACTCCTGTTCTAATATAATTTAAGTTAATCTCAAACTAAATTTATAATCATGTTGTCCAGCAAACTAGATAATCCATATTCACTATAGTAACTTGCAAAGTGAAGATCAACAAATATTTGACGGGCCAAATGGGTTAAGCAAAAATATTTTTCTAAAAAGATGATGGGTTGACTTGTCAAATGGGTAAAAGTCATCCGAAATGTATTTAGAAGCATTAACCTCCTCAATAGTTTTTAATCAAAGATTTAGATTATATTTGTAATAATATTGTTCGTGTAATCATATAACTAGCACACTAATTATAACTTTGGCAAAAGTTAAAGTAGACAATAAGTGTTGATAGGTCAACCTGACCCAACCCAGCCCATTCCAACCCACATGGCAACATGCGGAAAATAACTAGACATGGGGGTCAATGCTGAACTTCACAAGTTTAGTGGGTCCAATTACTAACCAACTTTGAGACTACTCAGAGTTATTTATCAACATGGTGTTCAATGATCTTTGCTACAGTCTCTTTTTCTACAGATTGTGTGCAGTGATTAATTACCACCATGAACATCCTGGCTCGCATATGGTTGGAAATTTCTAAGGATGTTTATGACTTATTATCTAACTGACAATAACTCGGCATTGGATGGTTTCCTATAGGTCCAGTGGTAATTTAGTTAGTATTCAATGATGCAGTAACTTAAACGTGTATGCTAACAAATGGGTCGATTTGGGTTGCCTTTTATCTCAAATCTCAATGGGATAATTAATTAATTTTTTTTTAGCAAAATAGCTAATGGGTCAATCGGGTTGGATGTCGCTCAAAGGCTATTTGCACATGACCTTCTAAATCGTTTTTTATATAAATATTTAAATATCTACAATAAATCTGAAGAGTAAACAAAAAAAAGTTGAAAAATAGCTAATGACTTCGAATAAGAACAAATTTATTGGTAAAAAAGATGAGATGTCTGGTGAAAAAAACATACCTGGGGAACAGCACAATCAGCATGAGTTGGGTCCCAAAAGACAGAGCTAAAACACTCCCAGTTATCAGTTTGTACTTCAAAGAGCGGAGCCCTGAGATACATAGGAAAATAAAAAGAAGCCTTGAATAACGAGTATTTGAACATAATACAGTCATTCAAAGACAAGAACCTAAAGCAAAAGAAAAATAACATACAGAAAAGTCTAGTAACCAGTTTTACTAAGTTGTTAAAAGGCCATACTTTTCTATAGGTTATAGTATCAAGTAAGTGATTTATGGAGCACCTCAAAAACAAGTTTACAAAAACAGTGATATGGAAGAAAGGCTAGAAGATATTCACATTAGATGCTTGAGCCACACTCGCAGGCAGTCTTACACGCTGTATGGTGATGTGGTCCCTTAAATGCAATACTAGAGGGAAGTAAAATGGGCGAATCAGGCAGCTTGACCCATAGCCAATATTGTCCAAAACTTTTAGTAAATGATAAGTGCGTCAAACATAGTTACAAACATTATACTATTTCAGCAATAATCCAATTCTTTGTACAATTTGTTGTAATAAGTTCGTTCAATATAAAAATAGGCCACTTTAAGATAATTGCAACTTGTCTGACACATTTTATACTACTGAGTAGTTTTATTTAACTTAGCGGTTTGACCTGTTAGAGATAAAAAGATAAAAAGGCCAAAGAACTAAAAAGACAAAGGATCACCTGCGCCATTTTCCACAGACAGTTCCAACAATATCATCTACTACTTGTCGGCATTGAAGCCAATTCCCAATAGGACTGAGTCTCGAAAGTTTGCTGGTTCCCCAATCCTGCAACGATGATGCAGAATATTGTGTTACAAAAAATCTACACCGCTGCTAACCAAAACAATAGAGCAGAAAGAAAAGATATTCTTACTTGATAACTAGCACACTCCAAGGAACTTATTTCTGTAGGTTCAATGTAATCATTAAGTTGACTGCATCAAGACACAACAGCTTTGTTTTTAACATAAACGGCAAATTAGATAAAGATGACAAGAATATACAGATAAAAGACAAGAATATGGAGCAAAAACATAGATTTGGGAACTGTTTGTGGGAATCAAAGAATGGTCGGTCGAATTTTAGAGTCAACCATTAGATTTCCAAGAGATCAAGTGATTGATAAAAATGATTAGCTATAATACTTGGATGTTTTCATGATGATCAACAAGGAAATGAAATAGATACAAACTTAACTAATCAGAACACAACAGAAACATTGTGAATGGGTGTATATGACTGGTTGATTAGCCATAGGGGATAAATCGGTAAAATTCAACCTAAGCTGATCATTTAGTTCGGCACAAGTGATGATGGTCCAATGTACACAAGAAGGCCGTACGTGTTTCTGATATTTTGATTAGACGCTATATGATCATATATAATACCCAATATTCACTGAAGGGCTTGGTTTACGCATATAATGTGCATACATCCCAAATAATGTGATAAAAGGTGTAACACGAGTAGGAAATATAGGAGGATGACAGAAACGGGGAAATGAGTATTTTAGTTACTAGGAAAGTGTCATGGGTGGCACTTGAAGATAAGACTGAGGATTTGTCTCAACAAAAGAAGATAAGCGAGACTAAGCCTTGTGCGGTATCCTACAGAGTAAAATTTGACCTAAACTCTTGACGTTACAATATTTGTGCTCTTTAAACCAAGAAACCTTGGTGAAAATCAGGATTTTACATTATAAATAAATAACGGGCCAATGAGTTGAAAGTCACCCACCGCAAAAGTGTATTTAAATGCACACCCTCCTACATTGTCTATTCAAAACTCAAAAGAACTAGATTCTACTACATTGAGATGGTTTCCTACATTGTCTATTCAACTACACATTAGTTAAACCCACCCGTTTTGGCACAAGTACACCTCTACAGCATAAAACAATAAGTTTCAAATAATACAGTCTAAACAAACCCCTCGACTTAAGTATTAAAACACCTTTTATGGCTTCATCACATGATATGGCCTAACCATCCATACACAATTTACTGTATCCTATATTATAGTTGAAGAGACCAACTTCCTCCATGCATAAGGCATTCTACCTGACATCAAACAACCTAGCAAGCCAGAACATGGCTGAATCAGAAAGATATATAAATGCTATCATACTACAAGTCTTGCCAAAATTTTCAGTTCTCTTGCTAGTTCATCTCGACATTACAGTATAACTGCACGAGTCATCTCCTCATTATCACAACTGAACAAATCACCCAAATACAATCGCAACTTCTGCGAAGCACTTTATCAATAAATAATTGGTTTCATCATAGACTTCAAAACCTATACATGACACTTGTCTCTCTTTGTGATGATAAGTGAATATGGATGACACCGGATGGTAGCGTAACCAAATACACAGTTTTTCAAACTCAAATTAAGTGAACATTTTTGTTATAATTCTGAACTTACTCAAAATTACAAAAGTGTGTCCCTTGTTAGGAGGTTCTAATTTCGACATTATTTTTCCAAAATATTCAAAAATCCCTAAGGTAAACAAAAAGTATTTATAAGTGAAGACGCTACTAGAAAACATTCACACAGATTCATTTAACGAAGTACAATCACAAAATAAAAACAGTGATTATAAGGGTTCCAAGAAAACGTACTCAGTAAGTGGACCAGACCAATCTTGAACCTCCACTTGAAAATCTTCACCAACACGAACATTTGATGTATAAGGTTTAGCATCTCTTACCATAGACGTAATGGGACCCGCATAATCCTCAGACAATTTTCTGGAACTCGCCTCCTTTGATTTCTCAAGTTTCTTTTTTGAACAGGAATGACAAAACCAATCACCAACAGGTACCTTCCTTATGGGTGGACTACAACAAGACATATGAAACGACTCTTCACAAAGATCACATATCACCAATTTCAATGTTGTCTTCATCCGATCACAAACTTTACACGATTTCAAACAGGATAAATTCTTTTCATCACACATTGGTTTTCTAGAACGCGTAGAAATTATTCTTTCAAGTACTCCATGTTGCTTAAGAAACTCGAAGCATGAATTTGTTTCTGATATTACTACACCCGAAGATGAACACTCACCAACATCATCCACTTGTTGTTTCAAGAAACCAGAACCAAGGTCCACGTTTGACTTTGATGATGAACAACTATCGTTTACCGCACGTAAATTTTCACACTTTTGAATTTTACTTTTTGGCTCTTTGATGAGCTCATCCCTGTCAACAGATCCTGATTTTGATTCAGTTTGAACCTTTTTTCGCTTGTAAACAATTGTAGCAGCGGAATTTGGGTTTGGTTGTGAAACTTTCTTATGAGTAGTCCTTCTTTTGTACACGACTTTAAGTGTAGGATTTTCAGATGTATTTGGATTCGGTGGTAAAACTACTTTATGAATAGTCCGTCTCTTGTACACGAAATTAGGTGTAAAGTTTTCGGTTTTATTTGGATTTGGTGGTAAAACTTTTTTATGAACGGTCCTTTTGTACACGACATTAGGTGTGGAACTTTCAGATGTATTTACTTCGGCTGATAACTGTGAAGAGCTTATTAAGTTTCCAGAGAATAAACTGCTGTCTGTATTTTTATGCTGAGTAGGTATTTGCCATGACACATCGCCAGGGATCCAAACACATGAGCTTGTTTCTTGTTTTGCATGGTCAGGAACAGAAGGGAGACCAACGTTAACAGGACTTTGTACCATCATCATCACCAGAATGATTAATGATATGTAGCACTGATCAATTTATCTCACTATCATATGTCTTCGCAATTAACTGTTATGTACACTTGATCCACATGCAACCTAATCACAAAGCAAAACTATTGTCATGCCTATAAGGAGCAAGTGAAACAGAAGTAAAGCCAAAATTAACATATGAGCAAAATTTTGGACGATTAAGTTCTCTCATGGAGCCGAGAAGAAAAAGAAGTGCAAGCATTACAATCAATCTGTGTCATAGTTCTAATCCAATTTACTGATAAGTGAAAAAATTACATAGAATAGTCTCACATGAAAAAAATCGAACCCCTAACCCCAAGATAGGTAAAAGCTGATTAGACCTAATATAATATTGTGGCAGAAGAGTATAATAAGAATATCAATCCTGGGCTATATGCCTATATGTATAGGTTTTCCAGACAAGGATCCATTCCTAATATATCTCCAATTCCAAATCTTTATCTAATAATAAAACATACCATATCTACTAAATAAAAGACTTTTAGCACTTATCTCCTAATAACAAATAACAGTTAATAATAAACATTGGGCTTCTCAAAGGTCTCTCGCAATTATGCTTGAGATGAAAAACTCTCATAGCAAATGCACATTAGAAAGTTCATTTTGTGTGATAGTGGATTGCTTAATACCTAATATAGCCAAACAAAAAGTAGCAACAATTGAGTGCGTATCAAAACGCAGGAGAGCCCAATTCTCAACCAGTGTGGATACTGCAGTTCTAATTATAATGTTTGTGTTCCAAATACCTAGTTTCTCCTTTCAGAAGGAAGTGTACGAATATATAGTTTACTTATGTTGAAAAAAGTGTCAACGACGAAATTTTCAGATAGATAGTGATAGTTCCATTTACTTCAAAGGTTCCGAAAGAATACATGAGTTTTAAGCCTCAATTATTTGGCAAGCTTCCCTTAATTTAAGAGAATTAATCAAGTGCGCCCAGTATAGATAATTGTCTTTTTAGTGCATCAGTGTTAGAGGTCAACCAATATTGACAAAAGTGAAAAGTAAGTTTTAATGAATGAAAGTTTCTTATAATCTCAAACAGGTCAAATAATTAATATTTTTGCTACAAAGAGTATTTGTAGAACAGGTCAAACAGGTTGAAAGTTTCCCAAATTCAATTTTTTTTTTGCATACAACCCCCTACCCATGTTTCATCTGAGGCACCCAGTCAATTATTTATAAAATATTCAGAAAATGGACATGAATGAGTTTGTGGAAGAGCCCAACCAGGACTAGCTTGTTTTGACTCGTTTCACAATTATGACCGTTGTGGGTTAGTGCTTACAGCTTACTACAGATCTACATGATCTCCTAAAGTAGAGGCAGAGCATGTTGTTAAGAATAGGAACGATAAAACTTGGAAAATAGTGGCAGATTCGGAATAGCAGTAACTTTTATCCTACAAGATAGCAATTTATCCCATTTGCATTAAAATCTATAAGTATGCATCCAATTGATAAGACGTATATCATACTTCTAAACTGCCACCAAAAAAGGACAGTAAAATGGCGCAACATGAATATATGACACATCGCCTTATAAAGATACTTTCTTAAAAATGGTTTTCTAATAATTACCAAATGATGTATATCGTTTTTAACAAAATATTATTTCTAATTAGGGAGTTAAATCTAAGCTAAATGTGTCTTCAACTAAATTCCATTAAACCAGTTGCCTTCAACTAAAGCTCAGGAAATACACTACCCAAATTGTATCAACAATGGTTTCATACTCTAGACCTCCAAATGAAATCACCTTCTTAACTCGAACTTCTGGTATAATTCTATGAATTCAGGCTAAAAGCTGTGCATCATATGACAAGATCAAGCTTAAAAGTATCAGATAATTTCCACCGAGTCAAATACATATTTTGTACCTTTTCCAGTAAGTTTTTTCATTCTACTCCTGTCACAATCTAGATCCACAAGGTGTTGCAAATTTACATCAAAATGGAAAAAATTATCAAATTACTGGGAGAGTTCCATATTGACATCTCCCCTACAATGGATATAGGCCATCTTGTTCTATAACAATGCCACAAAATAAAACCAGTTGCAAATCCTTTATACAAATACAGTATACTGAATGCGCCTATAGATCCTATACCCTTTTAGCATAATACAGTTCCTATATGCAATCAAGTTGTAGATCACACAAAAGTAAAGACCAAATAGATACATGATATGTTAGGCACATATGAGAACAGCAAACCAAATTCGGATAGACGCCCATACTTAAGTTTTATTCTACTCTGAGAGTTATACTACAGCACATTGCTAGGTATTTGGGCTTCTTTTAACCAGATCTATAAAATTCCCCAATTCTATTTGGGAAAAGCGAAACTAATTATGTCAATATTCCATATCAACAACCATTCTCCAATTTTTATCCAGTGCTCCTTACCCAGGCATAATCGAAAAACTTGGATACACTCTTGAATCAAATACGAACTTAGAACTAGATAATATTCCATATCAACAATAAACTTATACTTTATTGTGAGTTTGTAACACGGATCTTATGGGCACACTCTTGAATCAAATACAAACTAAGAACTAGATAATAACCAAATTAACAAGTCCTCTATAAATACCTAAACATCAAACACCCGGCCAATCTTTTCATAAGGGTTTTTTCCCCTTCTCGTCTACCCATCATGTTTCTGCATATTTGGGGTTATTATAACCAGATCGACAAAATACCACAATTTAACAAACAACTTTTCATTAAACGCTATCCGGGTTTTCCTTACTCTTCTAAAATCAATCACTCGCAATTTAGGACACGCCAACCTAACGATGCTACTATCATATACAAAAACCTAAACTTTGCCGTAACATAGATCTTATCAATACCCATATCTACTATGATCCATAAACTAAGAACTTGGATTCATACCTATTATTCCAACCCAGAATCCTTAATCAAAAACCCCTAAAACATTCAATACCACTAATCCTATAAACCAAAACTTAGGGCTTTTTATCATATCATGATTTCAATCAAAATGATGTCAATTAGTACACAAATCTTGACTTATAAACCTAACCACAAAAACCCAATTCAATAAAGGCATCAACAATCATAAAGCAACAATCTTTATAACATAATAACCACAAATCACAAGTCTTTAATTGATGAAAAACAACTTACAGTGATTGTGAGCAAGAACTGGTTTTTGGAAACTAACCCTGAACTTAAAACCCAAATTTGTGTGTAATTTTTTTTGTTTTTGTTATAAAAGATTGTAACTTTTTAATCCCCTGAAAAAAAAAATTCTTCTCTTTGTTAAAGTGGTTTGGTTTGGGAGTTTGAATGGTGGGATTCTGTGGGTTACAAGTTGTTTAGTTTGTGGCATATATATAAATATATACCCGCGCATAGCGGCGACGGTAGGATTAATTTAATTTATGTGTACATATTGGTGTGGAATAAGTGACGATGACGAAATTCAGTGGTTTAAATTGTAATTAATTAAGTAAGGTAATGCAATTTAGATTACTCATTTTTGAAATTTTTGAGTTTTAAACGAATGTGTTTTCTCTCTATCATTATAGATTTAACAAGTTGTATATACTTACTAGATTTTGTGATTTCTGGGTTTCGTACAAAATTTGGTATCTTGAATTTGTGTTTAAAGATTATTGTATTTTTTATTATTATTATTATTTATTATTTTTTTTGTAGTCGTGGTAGTTTTTGACACAACTCGACGCGGAATTAGACGGATATGGCTTTTCAGCGGGCCATGTTGTATAAGGATCAATTAGACTAATATTTTTGAGAATCGACCCACTAATTGGTTTTTAACATTAAAAATCAACAAATGAAAAAACATAAAGCGGGTAGTTCATGTTGGTGTGACATTTTTGACATGTTAACGACTCGTTGATAACTCCTTTAAAAAAAACATGTAGTTCGTGTTGGTGTGACATTTTTGACATATTGATTAAATGGGTCGTGTGCCGGTTGGATGATACCGAACTCGACACCAAGCCTCGCTCATGAACCATAAATTAATAATCGTGTACATATAAATGAATAAAGTGTTACACAAGTTGATTATGTTCAATTTATATGTATTTTGTCTTTAAAAAAGGAGTACTAGTTTATAATAATATAATCATATACATACACGAAGGTTTTGGTATTCAAGTTAATTCAATTTTTAAAGATTGTTCAATTTAAAAGTCAAAGTCCAAGTCTCGTGTATGCAATTTCATGTTAGGATGTGATGATACTATAGTGTTTAAGTTATGATGGTTGTTTGGGAATGAACCTTTAGCTTTTGTATTTTGATTAAGTTATGTAATCTAACAATTGTTTGTTTTGTAAATGTGTTAGGTAACTGTATTTGTGATTATAAAGTGTAGAATGACATAAAAGCTAAATGCTTCTTTCATTAGTCTTTCAAATAGTAGTGCTTAAACACAATCCAAAAGCTAAACGCTCGTTTACAAACAAGCGTTATATTCCAATCGCTCCACAAAGCTTGTCGCCAAACACAACCATTGAAATTACAGTTAGAGCTATGTTATGGAACGTGTTTACAAAACAATCGGCTAATGCTAGTTTTTCCAAGCATATGTAGTGCAGTAGTGAAGTATTTCGAAGGTTAGTGTTGCAAATTGGCATTTACATGTATTAGATTGTGAAGTGGAAGACATGTAATGCAGTTTGGGAATTTTGATGTATTGACTTGATGAAACGAACGCAAGGAGTGCGTGCACAACTGAAAGAGAGAGATAACTAAAGTATCTAAGTGTGACTGACTACCGTCTATTTAACTAATTCACCTAACTACCTTACCAAACTCTGGGACGAGTTTGTTATATTTGGTTCGATATGAAAAATGGTTATGATAGAAATTGGAATAGGTATATTGATGATAGGGACTTCACTCGTGTTTGATTTACCATTTGAATCTTTGATTAGCACCTTTAGGTTGTATTTCTGAACCGGTTATGCTTTATAGTTCTATGGTATTGACTATTAAGAACATAGTGACTAAACATGAATGATTTGATGTTTTTTTTTTGTTTATAGATCATAAATATCCTCTTACGGTCCTCTATTCCTATCAATGCTTGTCAAACGAGTGTGACATTATCCATTGAGATCATTAATACTTAGTACATGCAAAAGTAGTATGTCTAGTCTTCTACGAACTTAGAGAAAAGTATTATTGGTATGTTCTAACTCCCTATAAATGTGTTGATTCATGTCGTGTTCTACCTCGAACAAGTCAAATAAGTAGACTAAAACTATATTTTAGCAAAACTGTAAATATGATGAATGGGTTTAAGTTTCGCAAATCATATTATTCAAAAGTTTTTATTGCAGAAATATTTTTTGATATTTTTTTACGAATTAAAAATCTTCTTTTTTTTTATTTTTTATTTTATTTATTTATTTTTTTACCAAATTTGTTCTGGTCTCACCCATTTTAACCTTTACCAAAGAGATACCAGTTTTGATCTATTGTCCAACTAACCTAATCCACCCACTATGCCATTTTTGGAAATCTTTTCGTAAAAGTTTTTGCACATCAATACTCTTTGGGCTAAGGGCACAATGATTGGACTTTCTTACCTGGCTTGAAGACTTGAAGTCACCCGGACTGAACCATTTGAACCTTGCCACATGTGGAAGGAGTGATCCGGAGACTTTGAAAGAAATGATCCAAAATTTTCCTTCGAGTTGTATTTATCTTCTTTCCAAGAACTAGAGAACACAACTTTTTTTTTTCCTCTTATTCTGTTTCTCTCTAATTAGACTTGAGAACACAGTGAAAAAAGTTGTTATTAGCCCGGCTCTCAATATTTATTCAAAATTTTCTTAAGACTTAGTTAGTCACCTAAACAATGTTTGTAAATATGCAAGGGAACACGATGACAAAGTTTAAGAATGTAGCAAGGCATTGGAACTGAATCCAACATACATGAAAGCACTGATCAGAAAAGGAGAAGCCCATGAAAAGATTGAAAACTATAATGAGGCTATCGTTGGTGAGAAAAACAAAAACATATGTATGAACATCATCTCTTATTATAGTTCAAACATGGCATATATGTCAACCTACTTTCTACATATTCTCTCTTAGACAATTTAAATTTTAGGGCCTATGGCAATCTACCTTTGATTTTTCAACTGTGATCATATAATTACCAAAAATAGCAATGTGCTGATCTTTTTACAGGAAATAGCCTACTTTTAATTGATAGCCTGACATAGAAGTTACTTGGTATTAGGCGATGAAATAAGTATATTTTTCCTAAAAATTTGAGTTGAACACAACTAGGTTGCTATGATAATCTCATACATAGTTATAGCCAGGGCCGTCCCATTGATTTGGGTGGCCCGGTGCGAAATTACAAATGCCCCCCCCCCCTAAATCACGAAAAATTAATTATTATAGAAAATAAAAAGTTCTTTGACATTATGCAAAACATTAACAAAAGTCAAATTCTACGCTACAAAAAAAATACAAATGTTTAAAGTGTTACTAAAGCACAAATACATATTTACTATACAAAAGATGCAACATAATTATTTCTTGAAGAGTGCCATTCTTTTAGCATTTTTCATAACAAAGTTGTCGATCAACATTTCATAATTAACACTTTCTAATATATCATTCTCAATAGCTATCCAGAAGACCGGAACATGGATTCATGGAATGTCAGGTTTTTTCCCTTTTTGAAATTTTGATCGGAACTTTGTTTTGACTATGTTTTTGTTATGTTTTTAAGGTAGAGTTTGTCTTCTAGTTTTTGTGTGGCTAGCCCATATTTAATCCAAGTTTTTCACTCTTTTTGTATGTGGCTCAAACTTTGTCTTGTTTTTTTGTATGTGGCCCGGTTCAATTTTGATAATATTTAACAAAGACAATAAAAATTCAAAACATTTACGTATAAAACTATAAATATTAATAGATATATCTTAAATTGGGGGCCTCTTAAAAAAGGGGCCCGGTGCGGTTGCGCCACTTGCACATTTGAATTGCCGCCACTGGTTATAGCTGCATTGTAATGACTTCTCCTAGGACTTGGTTTTGTATCTATATAAATTGTTTTTGCTTTCTTTTGCAGATATGAAGAAAATTTTAGAGCCGGATCCTTCAAATTTCCAAGCTAAGAGAATCATTGTTCATTTAGAGCCGGTTGTAGAAAAGCATGGAAAAATGAAGGAAGAGATGCTCGGTAAGATTTACTTAAATATCCTTTTATGCAAATATCTTGTCATTGTCCTCTTCCCCTTTGAACATACGTTTGAAAAGCAATGTGTACTCTCTCTCCAGTTGTCTCTTTCATTTACCACACTCCTTAATAAATAAACATTGATTAAATGTTTAGGTTCTACTTACCTACTGATGAGTGCTCAAACACTCATCATTTTTTTCGTATTTAAACTGCCAAAACATACAAAAACAATCAAAAAGTTATCAAAATACTTAAAGTATCCCAGAGATTGTGTTTTATGTGTTTTAAAAGCAAAATGAGCAAAAACAAATGAAAAACGCACAAAGTTTGCAATATTGGCAGTTTCAGTCCCCCAAGTTTCAAAACTTGTCAAAATTAGTCCCTAGGCATTTATTTTGAAAGGAAAAGTCAACCCAAGGTTTTGAAAGTCAAAAATCACAAAATATTATACTTGGGTCATAAGTTTCCAAAATTACATGTTTGGTCCCTGAGATTTCAAAAATGGCAAAATAGATCCCTGGGAATTTTGAAAATTGGAAAAATGCAAAATTGGTTCTTGGACTTTGGAATTGTGGCATGATTGGTCCTTGGTAGCAAATGTGGGAAAATTACAAGTTCAGTCCTCAGGTTTTGCAAAATTACAAAATTGGTCCTTGTGCTATACTTAACCAAACGGACCCTTATTATTATTATCAAAACCAAACCAATCCAATATCCAAATCCAACCCAACCAAAACACCCAAGCCCAACATAACCCCGGCCCACTTCCTTTTTAAATAAAAATACCACCCCACCGTTTGACCCCGGTCAACGTCTTCTTCCCCCCAACATCCCAACGCAAAACCAGGGAGACGTTGTCTCTCCCACATGCTTCCCCCTCCTCCTTAGCCCCACAATAAATGTATTCACCAACCTAACCAACCCCCACCACCACATTAATTGCCTCGCCAAACCCACTAAGAATTGTCCCATTGTTTTCTTTGGCGGGAAAATTCAATCCAATGGCTAGGATTGATCAAAGCTCGATTGAATGGATTGGATATGGTCAAGGGTCAACAAGGATACCACTGGGACTTTAAAAAATCAAAAAGAAGCCATGTGGGAGAAGATAGGACCTAATTTTGGATCGTTATATATATATAAGCTCTTATGAGCCCTAGTGTGTATTATTATTGTATCTTAGTTAATGTAAGGTTGAATTTTATCATTTGTAATCTTTTTAAAGTTAATGAAAAAGTTGCTTTAAGTTTATTCACAGTTTGTAATTTTTAAGTTTATTTAGAAATTCCAATCTCTTGCTTAAGGATTATTAGTGATACATAATTGTTTGCTCACTCATATAAACCCTCATGTATCTGTTTTAAATAAGTTTTCAAGTTGTGGAATGGTTTTTACCCAAGTTTATGAAAAATAGTCAAAAATAATAAAAAATAAAAATACAATAAAAAAATAAGAACAAAGATTGAAGAAAGCTGGAGCAGGGTGTATATTGGATGGCCTTGGGATTAGAGGTTCATGGGAACCATTAGGATTGGTGTATGGTTCATGGTTCTATGATTTCAGCTTGGAAGGATTTGTAAGCCATTTTTCTCAATTTGTAGTTTTTACTATTCAACTGCTGATCCTTGTTCATTCCTGTGTTTTTTATACTTGTTAGGTGTATTTAAGTTAGATTGTGGATTAACATTGTATGCTTGCTTAATTGGATTCTTTGTTGTTTATCATTTTCATTTTCACTATAAAAATGCTCTACATGGAATCTTGGTTATATGATGTTACTATCTGTGTTTTTGTGATCATATGAACTCAGTGAAACATAGTGAGTGCTCATGAATCCTTTTTTCAGTCTTAATCACTGATTTGCTTTGAAAAACTTCACATGAGCTTGTGATAAGGAGTGTTTGGAACTGCTTGTTTAAGCAAATCCTTGTGTGTTACTGTGGTGGAATTTGGTTTTGATATATCACTTTAGGTCTATTTAGTTCATATCAACCATAAAACTCAGGCCTTTAGTGACCAAAAGTCAAAATCATAAGAAAACTCATCACCACAGTTAACTGTGGTGACTTTTAGATCCAAAACCCATCAAATCTATTCATAAGTTTGTGTTCTTGCTTAAATTGGTCATCTTATAGCTTAATATAACAGATTAAACCAACAAAAGTGATTTGAGTTTCATAAAAGTCAAATCTCAAGTTTCTCTTAAAAAGTCAAATTTACCCTAAGTGCAGAAAACCCAAAATGGCTTGATTTATTGTGATTTTTGTGTGTTGTTTTAGGCTTTGAAACTTGTTGTGGGTATTGTCTACCAGTAGAACTATTGATTTTTATACTTGTTTGATTTTTTTGATTTTTTGTTGTGGACAATTTTGCCCCTCAAAGTTACCTGCAGGGCAAGGCTTTGCCCTGTGCACAGACCACCCAGCCAAACCACCAACTTTGGTGGCTCATTGAGGCCACATCAGTGGGTCCCACTGACCAAATCTTGGTTCATTCAACCCCCTCCTAGCAGGCTTCATATTTTGACCAATGGTTTGACCTTAGACTCAGTGGACCCCACCTGAAACCTTTCCCAAAGGTTGTCCCATTTTCTGTCTTAGAAACCAAATAAGCAAGTGCTTATTGTGGTCTTCTAGCTTATTCACCCAACTTAATTGATTGAAACTTGCTTATACTTGTCCAAATAACTCAGTTGAATCAGTTTCCACCACTGTGGACCCCACATAAGCCCATTTGTGCTTATTTCTCTTCTCAGTCAACCAAAGTCAACTGTTGAACAAATAAGCACTCAAAGTGCTTATTTCTGAGCTCCATAAAAAGTGTGTTTGTAAAAGTTTTTAGTTTTTAGTAGTAAATTAGTTTGGAAAAATAAAAAACTCAAAAAAACAATGTTAATTTTAGTGATAGCTTCTATTTAATAGAAATTATCATTTTAATTTTCTTTTTAGCTTATTTATAAGCACTTTAGCATTTTTATATTTTTATTAAATCTCTTTTACATTAAAGTAATTTTATAAATTTTTACAGATTTTTCTTTTGTCTTTTAGTGGTTTTTAGAATTAATTTTAGTTTAATTAGTTATTAAATAATAATTAAGAATTAATTAGCATAATTAGATTTTATTAAGTAATACCTAATTTTTATAATTTTTCTAGCTTTTATATAAGTTAAAACAACTTTATAAATTTTTCTAGAATTTATATTTTTCATTTTCTATTTTTTATAATATAAGTAGTTTAATTGGTAATTAATAAATAATTATAATAATAATTAGTAAATTAGTTTAAAAATACATAAAATCAGCTTTTTATAATTTTTTAGGATTCCTATGATGGTTAAGTAGATTTATAAAAAATTTCTTAATTATCTAAGTCTTTTTAGTAATTTGTAATAATTTAAATTAATATAATTAGTTAATAAATAGATAATTAGTAATTAATTAATAATTAATAATTAAATAGTGTAAAAATAATTTTTCTTTTTCTTAAAATTTTATTTTATTTATTAGGATTGTAAAAATAAAAATTTCACACTCATAGCCTCTTCTGTTCATCAGTTGTACTTTCTTTCACGTTCGTTTGTGTACATTTTTGATTAAAACGTACGTTTTTAGGTTTTAGATCACATCTTCTTAATCTTAATTCCCGTAATCATTCACATAGCTTTCCTAAGCTATTTTGTTTAATAATTTCCAAATAATTCTCATAACAACCCTTTTCTGTGAATAATCACCCGATCACAAAGCACGCTCAGTTACAATTCACACCTTGTTGGGATTTAACGACCTGGTGATACCTTAAATTACCCGGAGCATTGGTCTAGGTAGTTTGACTTTGTTGACCATTTACTTGGTCAATTTAAGTTGACTGTTTAGCATCAGTCAATTTTTGGCGCCGCTACCGGGGAGGTGTGCGCGTTTCTGCAGCGTCTTTTGAGATTAGTGTTATCTCACCATCATCACTGTACAAATACCACCACTTTTGTAAATTTCAAATCAAAACATAAAATAGTCATTAACACTTTTCCTAAAGTGTTAAAACACCAAAAAAATTAAAAATAACAAAACAGATCGTAACGTTTTCTGATTCGGTTTTCTTTTAAAGTGATTCTTAAAGAGAGACGATTCTAGATTACGAGACGATACCAAAAATATTGTCCAAAAGTTTTTCACCCATACACAAAACACAAAAACATCCGTCTTTTCTTGTGAATAATAATTATACATAAAAACTAACTGTCGCAAACCAAGACAGAACACCTACCAACTGGGGGTGTGAACATAATAAGTTCCCAAACCTAAGATTTAAAACTTGCCTTTGTATCCCTGTGAGTGGTGTACCTTTCTTAAAGAAGCCACTTGCTTGTGATTATTGGTTTAAGTTCACTGTGGATTTGCCTCGATTTTGTTTTGATTGGTTTTTATCCCTAGTGCATGCGCACTCGTTCTTCAAGGTCCACTAGCCCATTACGTGAGCTTGTCCGGAAACCTCGAAGACCTCATAGACATTCTGCACCAAGAGTCGGATCTGAGATCCGTACTGTTGCCACACCCACTGTCACCATGGCGGAAGACCGCCCCATGTGTGAGGTTCTCCAAGCACCCATCGAGGGTTACGGAGATGCCATTGTCGTTCCAGCCATCGTGGCTGATAATTTCGAGCTCAAAACCGGGTTACTCAATCTTGTAACCTCAAGTCAATTCTACGGTTTTGAGAGGGACGATCCTCATGCTCACATTCGATGGTTCAATAAAATCACTTCGACCATCAAATACAAGAATGTCCCTTGTGAAGCAATCAAACTTCTTCTCTTCCCATTCTCCCTGGAGGGATAAGCCCGGATTTGGCTTGAAAAACAACCTCCTAGATCTATTGAGACATGGGAAGATCTTGTGAAAAAATTTGTGAATGAATTCTTCCCACCTTCCAAGACCACGAGTCTTAAGAACGAAATCACCAAGTTCACTCAAAAATACGATGAATCTTTTGGTGAAGCGTGGGATCGTTTCAAAGAATTACTTCGCAAGTGTCCACATCATGGTTTCTCAGAGTTGATGCAACTCGATACTTTCTACAATGGCGTGAGCCAAGCTGATCAGGATTCTCTCAATGCCTCCGCGAGAGGTAATTTCTTGAGTAGAACCACAAAAGAAGCTTTACAGATCATAGAAAACAAGTCCAAGGTCCGCTCTACACGAAGCAAACCGATTGTTTCTCAAATCAATGCGGGTCCTTCCACTTCATCTTCTGTGGGTCAATCTAGCACGGATGCTAAGCTTGACAAGCTCACTGAAGCGATCCAAGCTTTGGTTCTCGCCCAAACAAAGAAAGTTTCATTTCCACAACATCTTCCCCCTGCTGAGGTTAAAAAAGTGGAAGTCTGTGTAACTTGTGGTGGGCCGCATGCCTACTACAATTGCACAGCTACTGATGGTACTTCATATGAAGCTCATGCTGTTGTCGGGTCCCAAAATCAAGGAGGCAATCAATACCGCCCTCCTATGGACCCGAACTATCGTCCTCACCATTATCCTGGACCTCCCGGTTTTAATCAAAACCAAAATGTCCAAAACCGTGGCCAAAATCAAAATAGAGTTAACCAAGTTTATCAAAACTAAGGTAACTTCAATCAGGGTCACGGTTTCCAAAATCAAAACCAAGGTTTCCAAAATCAAGGTTTCCAACACCAAATCAAGGAAACTTTAACCGGAACCAAGGTCAGGGTAATTTCAATCCCGGGAACTTTCATGGAAACAATCACCAGAATCAAGGGAATTTCCATCATCAAAACCAAGGAAATTTCAACCAAGGTCCCAATCCGAATAATCGAGCTCAAAATCTTCCTAATCCGAATCAAGCCATTGTTCCAACCGGGCCTTCATCTGATGAGTTGTTAAAGCAATTCATGAAGTCCCAAGAAGAGTTGAACAAGTTGTTGGTCAGCCAGATTTCTGATATCAAGAAGTCTTTAAATGATCGACCCTCGGGCTCAGGTACTACTTTACCGAGCAACACGATCGCTAACCCGAGGGGCGATGCTAAGGCGATCACAACAAGAAGTGGTGCTTCATATAATGAACCCACGATTCCTACTACCTCTTCTCCTTCTCCTCCAAAGGTAGTGGAACGTGAACCTTAGGTGACAAAGGACAAGGTGCAAACTCCTAGCCCACGAAGTACAACACACGTCCAACCTCAGGTTAATCCTGAAACCAGATGTAAGCCTGGAGTTGTCTTTGAACCACTAGAAACTCCAGTGGACAAATCCAAAACTTCTATTCCTTATCCATCACGTCTCAATGAACAAAAGCTCCACGAAAAAGCTAATCACCAAATGGATAAATTTTTCCAAATCTTCCAAGATTTGCACTTTGATATTAGCTTCGCGGACGCTATTCTCTTGATGCCCAAGTTTGCATCGACAATCAAAAATTTGTTGCGTAATAAAGAAAAACTCTTTGAGATGGCAAGAACTCCTCTGAATGAGCACTGCTCAGCAGTTCTCTTGAAAAAGCTTCCTGAAAAGCTTGGAGACCCCGAGGACGTATTCGTTAAAGTGGGAAAGTTCCATTTTCCGGCAGATTTTGTGATTGTTGACTTTGATGCCGATTCTAGGGTCCCTCTCATTCTTGGAAGGGGATTCCTTAGAACTGGGCGCGCTCTTATCGATGTATTTGAGCATGAGATCACATTACGTGTTGGAACGGAAGCCATTACCTTCAACCTAAGTCAAACATCGAGATACTCCTCCAATTATGACTGTGAATCGGTGAACCAAATAGATGTCATCGTTGTTGCTGCTGAGGAGTATGCTCAAGAGATTTTAGGTTTCATTGATGATTCTTCGAGTGAAAACCTCACTCATTCTTCTCATCCCATCATCGCCAATTCTTCTCCTTCCCTCACTCCGTTTGAGGGAAGTGACTTCATCTTAGAAGAAATTAAGGCCTTTCTCAAAAGTGATTCGATTCCCGATGGAATCGATAACCAAGAGATTGACCCCGAGAGGGATATTCTCCTGCTTGAGAAGTTATTAAACGAAGATCCCTCTCCTCTTCCTGTTCTACCACAAACATTTCATAAGGAGGAAGTCACACCACTGCCATAGTGGGGCAGCCTTCGCGGGAAAACTTATTAATAAGCAGGATCAAAGAAGACTTGCTTAATCCCCCTTTTCCCGGAACCTTTCCTCGTCTAGTTGGCTATCTCGTCCTTTCCTTTCCTTCTCCCCCTGAATCAGAGCGGAAAGCTCGGATTTCACTTCATTTTCAAATTGCGTCTTTCCCGTTTTCTGCGTTCTGTTCTATGCTTGCTATCTGCGCAAACAGTCATGGCCTCTCTGAACTTTTCGTAAATAGTCACTCACTGTCAAGGGAGCCACTTTCTTCGGGCGGTAATTCCCATCATTCGGAGTCAACGGCAGCTCGGGCATCTTGACGGGGGCATTTCGAGTCCACCGCAGATGATTGAAGAAATATCGACTAGAAAAGAAGATACTACTACAAAGACATTAGTGAAAAATCCAGCGAAGACTCGATATGTACAGCTTCTTTTCCTCCCGTTGGATAGAGGAAACGAAAGTCAATGTTGAGAAAACTGATGACTTCCCCGAGGTTGAACTTAAGGACTTGCCGCCTCATCTTGAATATGCATTTCTGGAGGGTGATGATAAATTTCCCGTCATAATTGCTAAAGACTTAAGTGATGAGGAAAAGGTTGCTCTCATAAAGGTTTTGAAGTCACATAAACAAGCAATTGCTTGGCGACTCTCCGACATCAAGGGCATTGACCCTGAATTTTGTACTCACAAAATTTTAATGGAGGACGACTTCAAACCTGCAGTCCAACAACAAAGAAGGGTGAATCCAAAAATTCACGAGGTTATCAAACAAGAAGTTTTAAAACTTCTTGATGTCGGATTGTTTTACCCTATCTCGGACAGTCCATGGGTTAGCCCAATTCATTGTGTTCCAAAAAAGGGTGGCATTACTGTTGTCACAAATGAGGAGAATGAGTTGATTCCAGCTCGTTTGGTTACGGGTTGGCGTGTCTGCATTGACTATCGTAAGTTAAATGACGCCACCAGCAAAGATCATTTTCCTCTACCCTTTATGGATCAGATGCTCGAGAGATTAGCGGGGAATGAGTACTATTGCTTCCTCGATGGTTTCTCGGGTTACTTTCAGATTCCCATTGATCCGCAAGATCAGGAAAAGACCACTTTCACGTGCCCCTATGGAACTTTTGTTTATAAATGTATGCCATTTGGCTTATGTAATGCTCCGGGCACGTTTCAAAGATGTATGATGGCCATATTTTCTGACATGATCGGGAAAACTATGGAGGTCTTTATGGACGATTTTTCGGTCATTGGGGATTTGTTTCAATCATGCCTCTCCCATTTAGACGACATGCTAAAATGTTGTGAAGACACAAAGTTATGTCTAAATTGGGAGAAGAGTCACTTTATGGTCAAAGAGGGCATTGTCCTCGGCCATAAAATTTCAAAAAACGGGATTGAGGTTGACAGAGCCAAAGTGGACGTCATTGCAAAATTACCTCATCCCACAACCGTAAAAGGTGTTAGGAGCTTTTTGGGCCACGCCGGTTTCTATCGTAGGTTTATTCAAGATTTTTCCAAAATCGCCCGGCCTATGACCCATCTCCTCGAAAAAGATGCTCCTTTTATCTTCTCCCCTGAGTGCATCGAAGCTTTTGAAATATTAAAGAAAAAGCTTACTGAGGCACCGATTCTTGTTGCCCCCGATTGGGACTTGCCCTTCGAGCTCATGTGTGATGCTAGTGATTATGCGATAGGGGCAGTCTTGGGGCAATGAAAAACAAAACATTTTCAGCCTATACACTATGCCAGCAAAACTATGACCGAGGCTCAAAGTCATTACACCACCACTGAAAAAGAATTATTGGCTGTGGTGTATGCTTTCGAAAAATTCCGGCCATACTT
This sequence comes from Artemisia argyi, assembly GCA_030686995.1. Lineage (NCBI taxonomy): Eukaryota > Viridiplantae > Streptophyta > Magnoliopsida > Asterales > Asteraceae > Artemisia > Artemisia argyi. The sequence goes on along the minus strand of CM060706.1, from coordinate 23,082,105 downwards.
GATACTGACCAAAAGCATAGTGTATACGGATCACTCGGCTTTGAAGTACCGCTTTGCAAAACAAGATGTAAAGCCGAGACTCCTCCGTTGGGTTCTCCTCCTACAGGAATTTGATATCATAATTCGTGATAAAAAAGGAGCTGAGAACCTAGCCGCTGATCATCTCTCCCTTCTTGAAAACCCTCACCAAGATGCTTTCGAGAAAAAGGAAATAAACGAAACATTTCCTCTCGAAACCCTCAATGCAGTTTCACTTCGTGGAGACTCGATTACCCCATGGTTTGCCGACTTTGCAAACTACCTTGCGGGTAACTTTGTTGTGAAAGGGATGTCGTCCCAATAAAAAAATAAATTCTTCAAGGATGTAAAACATTACTTCTGGGACGACCCCTATCTTTTCAAAATCTGCGCGGATCAAGTCATCTGGCGGTGTGTGTATGGTTAGGAAGCCACGGAAATTTTAAAGGCTTGCCATGCTGGTCCCATGGGGGGCCACCACAATCCCAACTACACCACCAAAAAGGTGTTTGATTCCAGCTTTTATTGGCCCACAATCTACAAGGATGCCCAAGAATTGGTCAAGTCCAGTGACGCTTGTCAACGTCATGGGAATATTTCACAAAAGAATGAAATGCCTCAGAATGCAATTCAAGTTTGTGAAATTTTTGACATCTGGGGCATCGACTTTATGGGGCCATTTCCGTCTTCTCATGGCAACAAATACATACTCGTGGCTGTTGACTATTTGTCAAAATGGGTTGAAGCGAAAGCTTTACCCACTAATGATGCCCGAGTAGTTGTGAAATTTTTGAAAGCTCTTTTTGCCCGATTCGGAACTCCACGTGCTATTATTAGTGATCGTGGTACGCACTTCTGTAATGACAAATTCGACAAAGTCATGCAAAAGTACGGTGTAACTCATCGTCTTTCTACTGCGTACCACCCTCAAACAAGTGGACAAGTAGAAGTTTCCAATCGAGGCATTAAAAGAATTTTAGAAAGAACCGTAGGTGAAAATCGTGCATCATGGTCGGATAAATTAGATGATGCACTTTGGGCTTTCCGTACGGCTTACAAAACACCCATTGGGTGTACGCCTTACAAACTTGTGTATGGGAAAGCGTGCCATCTTCCGATCGAGCTTGAGCACAAAGCCTATTGGGCCCTCAAGCATGCCAATTTTGACCTCAAAACTGCGGGTGGTCATAGAAAAGTTCAACTAAATGAATTAAACGAACTTCGTGATCAAGCTTACGAGAACTCTTTGATCAATAAAGAAAAGACAAACAAGATTCATGACTCAAAAATCAAGAACCGCGTTTTCAACGTTGGTGATCGACTCCTTCTTTTCAACTCTAGACTCAAGATCTTCTCGGGAAAGCTCAAAACCTGATGGACTGGTCCATTCACTATCGCTAAGGTTTATCCTTATGGCACCGTCGAATTATCTCAAAATGACGGTCCAAATTTCAAAGTGAACGGACATCGGTTGAAGCATTACTTTGGAGAGGACATACCATCCATGGTTGTCCCGGATTTCCAAACTTTCCCCAAGGACAATTGAATTCGGGGATCGAGTCAAGCTAGCGACTCGATAACCAAAAATAATAGCACAATACGGGTTTTCACCCGTATCTTTGATTTCTTTCTACTTTCTACCACCTAGTGTGGGGGAATGACCAACCCCCCGCTGTTTGAAAAATGTATATAAGTTCCAAAAAAAAAAGTGTATATATATAGAAGTAAAGTGAAATATGGTATTTCCACAGTTAGATTCGAATATTAGCTTCTTCCGTTCAAAGAGTCGGCATAATAGCCGGGACTTTGAATATTGAGAACAATATTCATTTCTAAGTGTGGGGGGAATTCTAGCGAATTTTATCAAAATATATCTTCTAGTACCCCCGTTTTTGGCCAAAATTTTCAAAATTTTTTCACTTTATTTCAAAATTTTTGTGGTAATCAGTCCGCCATGTCTAACCGACAAAGGGATTGGCTAATCCAGGAGCAAACGACTCTTGGTAAAGATAACTCAAATCCGTTGATGGCTTGCAATTTGCCCAAAATTGTATGGTAAATCAACTCGCCATATCCCATAAAGTGAATGAGTTGGCTAGCCCGCAAGATTATGGCTTGTGGTAAAGGCAGTGGAAAAATCATAATTGGTAATCAGCTCACCAAGATGTCGACTAGGTCCATCAAGAGTTGGCTAGTCCAGGAGCAAACGGCTCTTGGTAAAGACTAATCAAAACCGTTGAAAGCTGGTGGTTTGCTCAAAATCACATGGTTATCAGGTGGACCATAGTTCTTACTTGAATCGATACATCTGGCTACTCCAGAAGTGATGGCTTTTGGTAAAGAGTTTTCAAATCCATCAAGTTTTCTAAAAAGATTGCTAGGGACTAGCAATAGTTTAGTGTGGGGGATTGATGAGTGCTCAAACACTCATCATTTTTGTCGTATTTAAATTGCCAAAACATACAAAAACAATCAAAAAGTTATCAAAATACTTAAATTATCCCAGGGATTGTGTTTTATGTGTTTTAAAAGCAAAATGAGCAAAAACAAATGAAAAATGCACAAAGTTTGCAATATTGGCAGTTTCAGTTGCCCAAGTTTCAAAACTTGTCAAAATTAGTCCCTATGCATTTATTTTGAAAGGAAAAGTCAACCCAAGGTTTTGAAAGTCAAAAATCACAAAATATTATACTTGGGTCATAAGTTTTCCAAAATTACATGTTTGGTCCCTGAGATTTCAAAAATGGCAAAATAGGTCCCTGGAATTTTGAAAATTGGAAAAATGCAAAATTGGTTCTTGGACTTTGGAATTGTGGCATGATTGGTCCTTGGTAGCAAATGTGGGTATTGTCTACCAGTAGAACTATTGATTTTTATACTTGTTTGATTTTTGTGATTTTTTGTTGTGGACAATTTTGCCCCTCAAAGTTACCTGCAGGGCAAGGCTTTGCCCTGTGCACAGACCACCCAGCCAAACCACCAACTTTGGTGGCTCATTGTGGCCACATCAGTGGGTCCCACTGACCAAATCTTGGATCATTCAACCCCCTCCTAGCAGGCTTCATGTTTTGACCAATGGTTTGACCTTAGACTCAGTGGACCCCACCTGAAACCTTTCCCAAAGGTTGTCCCATTTTCTGTCTTAGAAACCAAATAAGCAAGTGCTTATTGTGGTCTTCTGGCTTATTCACCCAACTTAATTGATTGAAACTTGCTTATACTTGTCCAAATAACTCAGTTGAATCAGTTTCCACCACTGTGGACCCCACATAAGCCCATTTGTGCTTATTTCTCTTCTCAGTCAACCAAAGTCAACTGTTGAACAAATAAACACTCAAAGTGCTTATTTCTGAGCTCCATAAAAAGTGTGTTTGTAAAAGTTTTTAGTTTTTAGTAGTAAATTAGTTTGGAAAAAGAAAAAACTCAAAAAAACAATTTTAATTTTAGTGATAGCTTCTATTTAATAGAAATTATCATTTAATTTTCTTTTTAGCTTATTTATAAGCACTTTAGCATTTTTATATTTTTATTAAATCTCTTTTACATTAAAGTAATTTTATAAATTTTTACAGATTTTTCTTTTATCTTTTAGTGGTTTTTAGAATTAATTTTAGTTTAATTAGTTATTAAATGATAATTAAGAATTAATTAGCATAATTAGATTTTATTAAGTAATACCTAATTTTTATAATTTTTCTAGCTTTTATATAAGTTAAGCCATTTTCATAAATTTTTATAGAATTTATATTGTTCATTTTCTATTTTCTATAATATAAGTAGTTTAATTGGTAATTAATAATTAATTATAATAATAATTAGTAAATTAGTTTAAAAATACATAAAATCAGCTTTTTATAATTTTTTAGGATTCCTATGATGGTTAAGTAGATTTATAAAAAATTTCTTAATTATCTAAGTCTTTTTAGTAATTTGTAATAATTTAAATTAATATAATTAGTTAATAAATAGATAATTAGTAATTAATTAATAATTAATAATTAAATAGTGTAAAAATAATTTTTCTTTTTCTTAAAATTTTCTTTATTTATTAGGATTGTAAAAATAAAAATTTCACACTCATAGCCTCTTCTGTTCATCAGTTGTACTTTCTTTCACGTTCGTTTGTGTACGTTTTTGATTAAAACGTATGTTTTTAGGTTTTAGATCACATCTTCTTAATCTTAATTCCCGTAAATTCACATAGCTTTCCTAAGCTATTTTGTTTAATAATTTCCAAATAATTCTCATAACAACCCTTTTCTGTGAATAATCACCCGATCACAAAGCACGCTCAGTTACAATTCACACCTTGTCGGGATTTAACGACCTGGTGATACCTTATATTACCCGGAGCATTGGTATAGGTAGTTTGACTTTGTTGTCCATTTACTTGGTCAATTTAAGTTGACTGTTTAGCATCAATCACCTACTAAGACTCCCAGACATTAACACTCTGTTCCGGAGTTTATTTTCTGGAGTGAAAGGGAAAAGTTTGGGATGGTAATAAAAAAAGTTTGTGTTCCAGAGATTTTTTAGGAGGGGAGAGGAAAGTAAAGGGTAGTAAATTACATCAAAATTACTCTCCTAATTTACTTCCCAAATTGGGATGAAATGGAGTGAAATTGATTTTAAAGCTCTTTTTTTTGTTACTTCCTTCTCTTTTCTTTCCAACTCGGGAACACAAGATAAAAAAAATATTTTTTATTCATCTCCTCTTTACTTCACTTGTTTTTCCATCTCCATCTCTCTTCCTTCCGTTTTATACTCGGGAACAGAGCAAAGTTATAAATATTTTTAGCTGCAAGGGAAATTGATCAAATGGGTCAAATGTCATTAGAGTCATTCTTAAATTCGTACCACCTTGTATCTTGCTCTTAAAAAAGGTTTGGATTATTATTGTTATCATAATTGCCACATTAATTATTAAAAAAGTGGTTTGGGTCTACCCAACCTGACCCGTTTTTTTTTTTTTTTTTTTTAATCTGTACTAAAAAAAGTTGACCCATTTCAACCCAAACACGTTTCAGCCACATTTACCAAAAACATGTAACTATGTATCTTATGCGTGTATTTGACCTCTCGATTATTTGTTACTGTATTTATTTCTCTACACTGATTTAATATTATTTGGATTTTATGTTTGCGCAGGGAAGTTGAAAGATATGGGAAATTCTCTTCTGGAAAATTTGGGATGAGCATGGACAACTTTAAAGCAGTGAAAGATCCTAATATTGGCTCGTATTCTATCTCATTTCAGCGCTAATGATAAATCCCGCGTGTTTATAAGATGACATATTGCACAAGATACCTTCTATAAGATGTGGAAACATTGGTTAAAACTGCTTCCATCCTGTGGATATCATGTTTGCCTTTATTGGTTTTTCAATCTGGTAAAGTTGGTTAACCTTGTATCTTTCAACTCTGGTACTAGCTCGTGGTTTGTGTAGCTGGATTTGCCTAAATATTGCATTAAAGTATGCAGATTTTGTGTTCAGAATTTTGGCAAGTCTTTATTAATGAAAACTGTTAGGTCCATTACATGCAAACCGTTTTGGTTCTTTTCCAGCATTGCAATTGGATTTGTGTAAAATTTTCTTTTGTTCATGCATGCACGATGGATTTGAACGAATCGGAGAGTTAGGTACTCTTTTGATGTTATCACATTCTATCTTTATTTGCTTGTTATCCGGTATCAATGCACATAATCATTGTTGTACTGGATGTGGACATTACTTAATTATTTGATGACATTCTTTCTTATGGGATATGGAATACGTATTTGCACCTTATCCAAAATTGATTTATTCGGAATTTCTTGTGATTTGTTAAAGGGCATAGGCAACAACGATTTCGGCATATTACTTCAAAACAGTTCATTGTTCTGATTCTGGGGTAGATATGATCTCCAACATAATATTAGAACATGACTATAAAGTAAACATTTTACATGAACATGGTTGTTTTACTAATCGAGTTGCCTAAAATGGTCAAATTTTTGGTTTGGTAATCGAATCGCTAAGAATGCATTTTAATGCTCACAGTGTTGTGGATTCTCTTGAAACTGAGATTAACATTAATGATGCAGTTTTACAACTTGGCCCATCTCAACATGTATTAGAAAGGTATCCATATCATACTTGGACATATATATTGACTTGTTACTTGACATGGCATGTTTGATTATTATACCACATTTACCACGAGCGCCTTTACCATGCGTGTCATGAATCATCTTCCAAATCGCATTGTGGATATCAAATATTATCGGATACATATGCAAACATGGCAAATCCAGAAATTTAGTTCATGGGCGCACTGTATGCCATATATATCAAATACATAACCACATAATTGTTTTGGTATCACAATCCAAAGAAAATATTGTTCAAGATTAACACTGCAGGGCTACTTTTATATGGCCTTTAAAAAAACTGAACATGGCTTAACTAAGTAGGTCACGTCATGCTGGGCAATGAAGTGTTTGCAGACAATATTCATAACTAACAAATGATAATAGTTTTCATAATTATTTTTTAAATCACATTGTTGTATACTAGTAAGGCATACATTTGAATTACTACAATTAATACATTTTACTAAAAATCATTGGATATTACATATCCTGCATGATCATAACAGGAAAGTTTTTGTTTATTACATAAATTTTAGTCTCCCTTTTGCAGAGGAATTAACAAATCATCACCAACCAGAAGAAAATAACATAAATGTAAACACAAGATCAGAAAGAAGTTGTTTGTTTGAATCCATCACAGATTTGTATATAGATTCTTGTGATTATTACGTTATCCAAAAGATACAAAACTTAAGAATTCAATTCTATTAACAGTCTAATAACATACGTCTGGAATTTGTACAACTTCAGTGTTTAAAAGAATTTGCTCATACACAATAAAACACATAAATTTATCAACTGCGATTACGCAAATTTAGCTACTATGACCTGTTAGTATCAATATTTTCCCCAACATTATATTAAACAAGGTAAGTCTTATGCAAAGTCATAAACCATAGTCTAATACAATCATACCAACCTGCAAAATCATTGATCAAATACAGCAATTCATATTAAATATTAGGGCAAAGTCTAAAAATGACAAACATACTTTATCTCTTGTACCTAAGTGCTAAACATGTCCCATTAAGTACCAACATGCTATACACAATTCCAATTTTGTATTATTATGAGCAACTTTGCAAGTGATTTGAACCTAAATCGAGTTTTGTACTATCATATTTATGAGTAACTTTGCAAGTAATTTAGCAAAAATACCCCTGTGTTCTTCATCTCCATCTTCTACGTCTTCAAACCGAAATCCAGCCACCACCTCCGGCTACCAACTTCAGATTTTGTGCGGAGATAGTGGAGGTGGTGGCCGGAATCTGTGTTTGAAGACGTAGGAGATGGAGATGATGAACACAGGGTATTTTTGTCAAATCACTTGAAAAGTTACTCATAATAGTACAAAATTTGAATTTGTGTGTAACATGTTGGTACTTAAACGAACATGTTTGGCACTTACATACAAGAGATAAAGTATGTTGGTCATTTTTAGAATTTGCCCTACGTATTATGATAAATATTAAATAAGCTGGTTATAGGGCCGGCCCTGGGGTGGGCGGGGTGGGCGACCGCCCAGGGCATCATACGAACAAGGGGCATCAAATTATATGGTGTTGTGACCGGTCTTTTGTGATGAAGACGATGCTTTGATGATAAAAAGGAAGGGTAACGAGGTGAGCCAGTTTTAGTACACGTTTTTGCCAACACAAAAATGTTGCAGTTGCCGGAAACAGGAAGCGTCGCCGGATACAGAAAGAGACGTGGGGGTGATATAAGGAAGATGAAGATATAAATATTTCTTTTTTGTGATTGGCTATTTGGTTTGTCAGATGTCAAGTACAGTAAAATTTACTTTTTTGTTGGTCACATGAGGTAGTAACATAGGGACTAGAAACATAATTTAATTATGTCTTTTCATAACTTTTTTCATTATTCTTTAGCTTTGATTTCTAAGTTTTACTCCGTAATAATCTTTACTTGTTTCGTATTTATAATATAAAATTTTATATAAGAAAGAGTGTTAATGTCTAACAAAATTTGTTAGTTTTTTTAAGCAAACAAGATTTGTTAGTTAAGTCACTTAATTTTATGTTTTTGCTTATTTAAGTCAATGAACTATTTTCACAATGTAATTAAAAGCAAATTTTAGATATTTCGATAATTGGTTACCTAAAATTTAACTTGTTACTCTTTGATTTACCTTATAGCCAGGGCCGGCTTTGAGGGTGTGCAAGGTGAGCGATCGCACAGGGCCCCAAAATTTGTAAGGGTCTCAAAATTTGTCCCGTTAATAATTATATGCATGTGTACGCATATTTTTCACAAAGAAAAAGGTATATAGATGAGAAAGTATTTTAAATAAGTTATATGTTAGAACGTTTAGCTAACTAATTATATTATACCTTATACATAATGACACCTTATATATAGCATTCCTTAGCGAAAGGCCTCATTATTTAATTCGTCCAGGGCCCTCAAAAATTTTATAAATTCATGGGACGGCCCTGCTTATAGCTTGCCCCACACACCCAGAGTATTTCTAATTTCAATAGTACAATGAAGGTTATAAACGTTTTGCATAGTATAGTGAGCTAAAAAAGTAAAAAACCACAAAAGTACTAAAATGAAGAAAAAAAAATTGCAAGTAGAATGGCTTCTTTTTCAATTAACATTCTACAGAAAATAGACCTAATATGATAATCTATGTACCCATCTTTAATCTACTAGTGTATAAAGATTCACCGCTCATATGTACATATTTGAATTAGATGTAAATTAATTTTGACATTATACAACTTATGAGTCTATGTACTTGTATTTGTTTATACGACATGTAGTGGGGGCATTTTTTTGGATCAACTTGCCCAGGGCATCAAAAACCTCAGGACCGACCCTGGCTGGTTATAAGCAATTATATCAAATAGTTTATTGGAAAGCTTATACACGTATAATGTATACTCTTTAAATTATCGTAACTATTTCCTAACATATATAAATCTTTCAAAACTATTATCAAATTCAACTGAAAACTATAACATTAGAATCAACTACTTTGCAGCCATCGTTTACACGATCATGTCCTCAATAATCGGTGAATGTTTCATTTCAGAACCAAGTGGTGCATAGTGTACTGGCCTTGCTATCAGTTTACACTTTTTAGTTGAAAAGTTTCACAATAGAAATTCCCTATTAGATTTCCCTTTGTAAAACACATCGGCACATTGGAAAACCAAAATCTTGTTGGACAAAACTCATGCTCTCGAAAAGAGTTCCCATATGAACGAGAACATTTATAAGGAACATAAGGGATTAGAGGGACAAAACCATTAAAAATGTAAGAGTTTTTGTATGTTATGGTGGATTGATTCATTTGAATACTGGCGTCAATTAGGTCACATTGAGGTAATGAAACAAACCTTTATGCAGAAAAAGACTTTTCTCGGTAGAAAACGAGTGAAGTATCTTATCCGATTCAGGCACGTTTTTCAAAACCTTGGTGTCCCGAATTGACAACCCTCAGTTTGCCAATCCTAATACGAACAACCACCAAAAACAAACAAATCTTACTTTTATAAGAAGCTTTGGCCTCTAATTCTTTCTATTACATATACATGGATTCTGCTCTTGTATTGGAAACTATTTTGACAGGATGGGTTCTTTGAAGAAGATTTTGGGCTTTTGCAATGGGTGGATATGTTTATCATGTGGCATCTAATAGGGAAGTCTTATTGTGGAAACCTTCAGCTAAGTATAACATGATAACACCACTTGTATGATATCAGAAGATCTGGTTTTGGAAAAAGATTTTATCATCGATAGAGTAGGGTATGACCATGTTAACGATGAACTATAACTTGGTTGGATTCAACCACGTTATAGTCATTGTTAACATGATCATGCCCTACTCTATGGATGATAAAATCAGACTCCTCATGAATGAGACTTTAACCCCATTGATTGTAAGGGATCAACTTATGCATACCTACTTATATCCAATGACAATTGACACCATTTTACCTAACTTAAATAATTGCTAACTAGCTATTAAATGCATTTATTTCACTTCACTCCTATGTGAAACATACACAATTAGTCTTAAACTTCTAAGGGTGGTAGCAATCATGCCTCCCAAAAATTCTCATGCCTCTCAACCCACCAATAATATCATTCCACCTCATTCATACATTTTTCATACCTTCCAACCCTTTTTTAGTGGCAACCATACTTTTTTCATACCTCCCAACCCACCTCATATATTTTATTTTTTTTTAATTTTTTTTTTGTTTCTAGTGCTCCAAATGGTCAAAAAGTACCCCCAACGATCATATTTTACAAACGAATACTTCATACCTCTGAGGCAATGTTTGCCGCTGAACCATACCTCCCAACCATACCTCCGAGGTGGCGGCGGTGTACCCGGCGGTATGGAGATACCGCTAGGGGTGGCAATCGAGTCGTGTTCGTGTTGACCTATTCGGGTTCGCGTGTTGGCGGGTTAGTATAACCTTTACCCAAACACGACCCATTTATTAATCGTGTCAAGAAACTCAACCCTAACCCGCACCTGCATAACACGTGTAACCCATTTTTGACCTGTTTAACCTATTTAAATAAATAGGTCAAGCAGTGAATAAGGTTGGTGATTTGTTGATTTAACTAGCTTAAATGCCAAAATGATATAAAGATTTAAAATATGATAAAAATAACAGAAAAATAACAATACGACTATTTTCTCGGTTATAAGCGTCAATTTCTATGATATATGAGGTATAATCGTAATTCAATCATATTAAGTACATAACATAATACATTTAATCCACATCCAATAAAAAGGCATGTTATATATTTTATTTTTAGAGTGTTATATACTTAAACGGGTTCACGGGTTGACCTGTATAATATTTACTCAACCCAAACACAACCCATTTATTAAACGGGTTAGACGGGTTGACCTGTTTTTGACCCAAACCTGTTTATCCTCAACCCAAACCTGTTTAACTTTGTGTCGGGTTCATGTCGTTTATCGTGTCGTGTCGACAATTGCCACCCCTAGATACTGCTAGCCCATAAACTGACCATTGCCACCACCCTAAGAGGTATTAATTAATATGCAAAGTTTACGACACTTACAATAAAATGTTAATAGGCATATTGTAGAAATTATATAAAAATGATACAAACACTTAAAACAACATACTACCATTTTCTAAGGATATATAATTTGAATTAAAGGAACATATTAATGTACATTTTCCTTGAATATCAAGTGACCGTTTTAAGTTATATATGGTTAGTGGCGATAAATGAAACTGAATACACCAAGATGTAAATATTGACCCTCATAATTTGACTAAAAATTCTATGCTCTTGGGATTGTGGAAGTTCAGATAATACACGTTCAATCCATTAGCTAAAACCGAATGTAATTTATCTTTTGAACCCAATTTAAATTTAAGTCGTTCTTGAGATTTAACAACTACTCATAATATCTCATCGAAACATCTACCGCCACTAGAGATGGAAATGATTATCTGATCCAATAAATATCCACTCGACTTGATGCATTAATAACTAGTATGGATTAACTAAATAAGTAACTAGTGGATACGGATTTTTAAAATTATTAGTGGTTCGAGTATAGATAACGATTTTTCATCCATGGACCACAAGTTTACCACACCATATATCATTTAAAAATTATATCACAAACAATATGATAATCTTTAGTGTATTTTAGCTCTGAGATGCTTAGATCGTAATATAAGTTCTAGAACATGCACGCAAATTATAGTTTTTGGTTTAGAGGTTTGATTTATCAAACTTAGTTAGTTGTATACTATTAATTAACTTCTCAAAATATAAACTTGGAACAAAAAAAAATGTAGTTAATTAGTGTTTCATTATTTATTTTTGAAACGATATATCCTTTAGTTCATTTATAATTCAGTTTTTTTAAGTAAGTTTTCTTTCAAAATCTTACGGATATCGATTTACCTTTTTTATTTATTAGATATAAATTGACTTAGAACTAAATGCATATGGATATTAATAGTATACGATTCAACTAGATCCTTATCTGATTTACTGTCATACTTAATCTCCACTAGTAACAAATGTCTTCTCCCTCTTTCTCGCCATCCCATCTAACTTAATTTATTGCTAACAAACTATTAAATGTATTTATAGCATCACACTTACTTTATTGCCAACAAACTATTAGATGAATTTATTTCACCTAACACCTAAAAAAATGTATTAAATTTATTTGATAAAATACTATTAAATGTATTTATTTCACCAACTTAATTTATTTGCTAACAAACTATAAAATGCATTTATTCCAGGGTGCAGGATTACTCCCCTTTACCCAAAAAAATGCATTTATTTCACCTAAAAATGTTTAATGAACTTAATAATAAATATTAAATGCATTTATTTCACAAACTCAATTTATTTGTTAGCAAACTATTAAATGCATTTATTTCATCAAACTTAATTTATTACCAACAAATTATTAAATGCATTTATTTCACCCAACAAGATTTAATTAAAAAAAAAGGCTCTTCCATGTATTATTTATCACATTCAACTTTAATTTGATGTTATCCTTAAAAATATTATATATTTATTATTATAGAAATGTTACACTCACACATTCTTTAAAAAAAAATGCTCGTGTGCCTAGTGGAATATAACATTTTTAGTGTAGCATTATTTCTCTTTATTATTTCTCACTCTCACATGTGCATGAAAAAAAAAAAAAAAAAAAAAAAAAAAAAAAAAAAAAAAAAACTATATGAATGTATCATTCTCTTTTATTATTGGAGATGATTTCTAGCATGGAGATTATGAATAAATTCAATCTAACCATAGGATAAAACACATGACAAATCTAAATGGTCTAATCGCGAGAGAAAAAGTTATGCCACGAGTCATTGTCAATCACTAAGCTAATAAAGTTTGCTTTTTGAGTACACATGAGTATCATTGCCTATTTATAATTAATGGCACTTCACTTGCAAAAAAATAAAATCATTGAATGAATAATTTTCTTCACATTTGTAATAATATCATTAAACTCACTAACATATTATTAATGGCCATGGATTTGAAAGAAGACTAGGGAGAAAATAAGAAAATAAAACATTATATCAAAAGAATAAGTTACGAGAGGGAGGTTGATGTATGTAATGCAGAAGAAAATTGTGTGAGAACGAGTAAACCTTCCCAATCACATGGATTCTAGTCAAACACGTGGTTCATGGCGGTTTAACAAAACCCATATACATATAACAAACACTATCAATCACTTTCATTTTGATACCCATACTCCAAAACTCAATGAACCAAACTCTACCTTATACTTTTCATGATTTTCTTGTTTTATTTTCATCTAAGTTCTCTAGATTTCACACCTTAAAGGTGAATTAATTCTCATTGTATCATTTTCCTTGTATGTATAAGCACAAAATACAAGTACTAAGAGACCAACTAAATCTTTATCAGAGGACATGTATTCATAGACTGATGCACCCTATATTCAAATAAGGCTTACTTTAACTAGAAATGAGCAAATATAGTCTAATGCACCCTCGCACTTCTAGCTAACGACCAGGAGAGCATATAGCTTAAACCTTGGAAAGTGTTGGGGAAAGTTAGACCCATTCCCTTTTAAGGCTATTTTAGTGTCCAACCCGTTTGGTCCGTTTGGAGAAAAACAACCCAAATCGACCCATTGATTAGTAAATAACTCAAATTATTCATCAATTTATAACACAAAAGAAAGCTCTTTTGAAAAAAAAAAAAAAAAAAAAAAAAAAAAAAAAAAAAAAAAAAAGTTAGAAAACTGCATATTGAGGAACATTGATAAGACTAAGTCATAGATAGATACAGAAAGTTCATTAAAACATAATTATGGATCAGTATTAGTCTTGATTCACATCAACGCATCCCTCATCATGAAGTACTATTTTGGGGATTAGAAATATTATATGCTCATTTCAATTTGACTAAAATAATACATAATCACCTCTCAAAAGTAACTTAAGTTACTCTTATTCCTTTTTGTCACAAATTTTCGATTGGGTCTTATCTCCTACTTTCTTTTTATATCAAAAGACCTCTTTTTTCTAGGCCAAGTGTTCAGCTCAAGCTGGAGTATTTTGACATTATAATGCATTTATAAGCCAGGATGTTTAAAATAATCACTAAACTACACAACAAATTCACACAGACATAGAGTCGATAAGCATATATTATATAATAAGAAAACCATCCATATAAAAGGTACATATTTATTTAGCTGACAACGAAAAGAAAAAAGAAACAAAAGAGCAGAAAAGAAAAACTTATATCATATCGTCCTCCACCTTAACAACAACTCACTAGTTGAAAAAGAAGCAGCTAGTATTGGTATCAACGCATCTTTCCTACACCTTAACAAGGCTTTCCTGATACACATATGAATGTAAAGAAGACACGTGATGAATTTTCAACGGTTTAGTTTCCTTACTCTCAAGATCATACTGCATAAACCATCTGTTTTCTACTTCCAAGAATACTTCCTTACCATTCTTCATAAAGGTTATTGGTCTTACAGATGGCCGAACATTGTCCGTGATATCAGACAGTGTCATTGCAACCAACTTCTTCCATGATTCCTTAACTCCGTATTTGCCCATCACCCAAATATCCACACAAGACCTCCCATAATTACCAACTACACAAAGACACCCATCAAGAATCCCCAAATCTATAGCCTCATATTTTTCAGTATACTCAGGTTGTGGTACTAATTCAAAGCTAAGACCAGCAAGATGAAGAGCAACTATCGAGTAATTCATAATTGGAGCATGATTTTGGGCTGCAACCCAATGGATCACACCATTGACACACACACCATGTGACCTGGGACCACCAAAATGCGCACCATGTCCTAGCAGACGGCAAATATGATAACCAACCCGCGGCACAGATTGCCACTCATTTCTTTTCATACTGTAAACAGTAACTTCAAAACTAACTGATGTTAGGTCTGAATTTCTATGCTGTAATAACACAACCACCTTATGATCATCATTAATATGATCATACCCAAATTTATAACAGATAAATCTATTTCTGAAACCAGGTGGACACTGAATTGCTTTCTGTATTATTTTAAACTTCCTAGTTGAAGGATTCCAAAATAAGATTTCATGAGGAAATGCCTCCCTTACTAAACATACGAGCCCATTGCCAGAACCAACAAAATGATTAAAAGGACGGCTGCGAGAACCAACAAAATGATTAAAAGGACGGCTGCCATCAAAAGGAGGTTCCAGTTTAACAAGACGTGGACTAGAATCCACGTTGATAGAATAAAAATAATTTAATGGAGTTCTTAAGTCTTTGTAAAGAGTTAATATTTTGAATGTTTTTAATGGTTGATTAAGATGTGAATTGACAAATGTACGGCTGTCGATTAGCCTACGCCAGTGTTTTGAAACCGACCGGAACTGCAAAAGAGACTTCACTGGCAAGCGTGAAAGAATTTCATTGAGTAATTCAGATGAGATTGGAATGTCTGACATTGTTGTGAGAGAATTAAGATTATGATGCGATGAAAAGGATAAATACGTTTTGGTGATTATATAGCACTTAAGAACTCGAAAACAATTACTACGGGGTATATCCTTGAGTTACATAATGACCATAACCGCAACCACCAGAATTAAAGTGGATGCGTAAGTGAAACGCTTTCACTTTACTCCAAAAAAAACCAAATGCTATCACTACTTTATATCGTCATGAGGCCGACCTTTGACTTTGGGAATGAAAAAAATAAAGACAAGTGTACCTCGAGAACTAGCTAGTTTTGGATAAATAAATTTCACATTCAAGGAAAATAATAGTAAATTGAGGAAAGAAATAGGTAAGAAATCTAAGGTAAAATTGATGGAATCAAATGATAAGTTTTGATTCATAGATTATATGGCAGATTTGGTCCTAATACTGTGTTGCCATACCACGAAAATTATATATGCATCTAGTAGTCCTAAAATAGGGACGATATGTTAACTTGGATAAGACATGCATTTACATGGCTAAAAGTATACACACATATATGAACCATGAAAACACTTGCACAGTTAGTGATTTGCAAAGGCGTTTGATGTATAGGACAACAAATGGCCACTATAGCTTCCTCACTAAAGCCTTCCATTAGCACGATCATATTTTAAAAAGTGTTCTGATGAGAATAATAAGATTCAAATTATGATCTAAATGATCAGAATACCAATATATTATTGAAGTCCTACAATAAAATAAGAAGATTGACAGGGCTAGTTGTGTCTTTTCACCCATCTTAACACGTTATCTAAGTTGTTAAAATCTTTGATGAATGGGGTAGACTTAATGGGCCCTTTGACATCACTCCAAAGTAATGGGTTCATCACAGTTAATACTAATAGTCTAATACTAAGACTTTGTGTGACTTTCAACTTGTTCGACCCATTTGTCTAATTCGTTGCTTGACCCATTTGAACACAGCCCAAACTGAGTAATTGACGACGCCAAACTCCTGAAATGGGAGGTCTTTACCCGATTTGAGTCTGTGTGACAGTGTGTTCAAACCCCGTGGATTAGTCGGCCAAAAGGTCAGAAACCATGGTTACCCAAAAAACACAAAAATATTGGGTAGTCGACACACTTAAGAAAATCGTCAAATACCACCTCTAACCATAGCACTTAAAAGTGAGCTTAATAAAAATGTTCAATCATTGAATTCTTCAATAAAATTCATTCCCAGCAACACTTTACACAGTCACAACTATATGAATGGCAGACTTTTTAGAGCTTGTGAAAAATAAAAATATGTGGCAGTATGCTTAAAGTGTTCAGATTAAATTTCAGACGAATATTAGTCTTAGTGATTTCATAGTGAATATGAGATGGAATTATAAGTAACTAATTAGAAATTGATAATTTCAATTTGATTGAAAAATTACACAGTATCAGTCAGGCGTCTTTAGTAAGCAACTTACCTCTCCAAAGTAACTCAGGTTAGCCTTCTCATTCGTTTTCATTACCATTTTTTTTTTTTCGTGAAATGATGAACTTATATTAACTCCAAAAACATATAAACGATAAATTCTGCAATACAATTGGTGCTAATGACATGCCATAGCTATCAAATTGTCTGCAATGAATCTAAATACATCAATGCTAAACAGAAACAAGGAACATTAACATTGCTAGTACAACATCATGACCACTATTTTATCACCAATTCAGGACTACATTTCCCTCTCAAAGTATGCAATCCCCGACCATTGAGGAGACTACATCCTCACACTAACGGAAAGGGACTACAAACAATGGAAGGCCTCATCCCTCCTGTGAAATTTGTACCCAATCAAGACTACATTTCCTATCCTATAGACAGGCCTCATCTTAATTGGGACAATACCACTCCTCCATAAGAAACTTACCACAAGGGGTGACCCAGCGGTAAGAATACCAACCTTCCAAAGTGGAGGTCAAGGGTTCGAATCCAACGTGTGGCAGAAAGGGTAGACGCCCTGGGATTAGTCGGCTCACAATGTCGAGTCGGAAACCCAGGTATACCAAAAAAAAACTTACCACAACATAAATGCAGCTATATCCTCACATTTAGGCTATAGGATTAAGAAGCTTTAAGGCATCATTAGTAGCATAGTAAGTATTCCATGGGAAAGCACCATCAAAACCCATAACCAAACACTCCCTTAAACTGCAGGAAACCTTCTTTATGACAAAAACTTTTAAAAATAAATCCAGTCAAGATACAAGGACATCTGCACTACAAACAATCAAAGAACTTTCTCCTAATGTCTAGTGTTAGGAGAAGCATAGCTAGGACCAAGTAGTCCCATCTTGCATGACTCACTTCTCACTATTCCTAGCTTCATGCTTTTCCCAAACATACACTTATCTTTATTGCAATGTCTCAGCCCTCTATTCAATAACCCATATTCACTTCCTACAATCAATACATTCCAACATTCCCTTATGCTAGACAGTGCAATAAGTTGTCTTATCGATAACTTCCTATTATCAGCTCACATCAAGCTAAAATAAGTCAACATCCATCAACATCAGCTAATTGAAAATACAGCTAATAAGCAAAAAAGTTTCACGATAATTTGCAACTAGAGTCTATGATCATTGATAAACATATGTGGTCATATATAACAAGAAAACCATCCATACTTCAAATAAATATTTATTTAGTTTATAACGCAAACAAAGACAATAGAAACTCGTGGCATATTATCTTTCACTTTAACTGCAACTAAACAAGGGTCTCCTGATAGACACATGAAGTTAAATATGGCACGTCACCGAAGAATGACTTTCTGAATATCTTCTTTTCAAAATCATACACAATGAAATATTTATGATCTACTTGCAACAACACGTTACCATTCTTCAAATATGATATCGGTCTTACACCTTGCGAAGATCTGAACCCGATATCAGACATTTTCAATGCAATCAACTTCCTCCATGATTCTTTTACTCCATATTTCATCATCACCCAAACATCCACACTCAACTTTTCATGACAACAAACCACACAAAGACACCCTCCTAAAATCCCCAAATCTATAGCCACACATCCATTAGTATACTCAGGTTGTGGTACGAATTCAAAGCTTTGACTATGAAGCTCAAAAGCAACAATCAAGTACTTCTTATTTGAACCGGAATTGTGCGTTCCAACCCAATGAAACCACTAACACACACATCATGACCCTGCACTTGGAAATTACAAGGAAATTCCTACTCAAATTGCCACACATCTAGTTTAAGACTGTAAACATTTACTTTACAAAAAACCAAATTTGAGCCGGGTTTGCAATAGTGTGGCAGTCTTAAGTTAATGTTTACGGTCTGATGTTAGCTATGTGGCAATATGAGCGGGATTTTGCTTGTAATGTTCTCCTGTCCAAGGTAATGATGTGTATGTTAATGGTTCGATTCACAAGGTTGCGATGCAACTGTCCGGTTCATATATGAAGTATTTGATCGTTCATTGCTGCTTTTGATCTTCATAGTCAAAGCATTGAATTTGAACCACAGCCTGAGTATACTAATAAATGAGTGGCTAAAGATTTGGGGATTTAGACGGGTGTCTTTGTGTGTTTGGGTATCACGTAATGTTCAGTGTGGATGTTTGGGTGATGATGGAATATGGAGTAAAAGAATCATGGAGGAAGTTGATTGCATTGAAAATGTCTGATGTCGGGTTCAGAACTTCGCCAGGTGTAAGACCGATATCATATTTGAAGAATGGTAACGTGTTGTTGCAAGTAGATCATAAATATTTCATTGAGTATGATCTTGGAAAAAAAAAATATTCAGAAAGTCATTCTTAGGTGACCTGCCATATTTAACTAGCATAGTTGAGTGCATTGAAAACACTTGCATAGTTAGTGATTTGCAAAGGCGTGCGCTCTGTATAGGACAACAAATGCCAATATAACTTCCTTGGTAAAGCCTTGCATTAGCAGGATCATAATTTTCAAAAGTGTACTTATAAGAATAATAAAATTCAAATCTTGAAGTAGATGATCGGAATACCAATATATAATTCAAGTCCTACAATAATATAAGAAGATTGACAAGGTTAATTATGCCTAACTTGCATTCCAGCACATCATCTTAGTTGTTAAACCTTTGATGAATGGGGTAGACTTAATGGGCCCTTTCACATCACTACAAAGTAAAGGGTTCATCACAGTTAACACTAATATGAAGACGTTGTGGGACTTTTAACTTGTTTTGGTCTAATTCATTTTGAACACAGCCCAAATCGAGTAATTGACACACTTAAGTAAATCGTCGAATATACCATCTCTAACCATAGCACTTACAAAGCGACATTTTAATAAAAATGTTCTATCATTGCATTCCTTAAAAAATTCATTCCCAGCAACAGACATTTTTTAAAGCTTGTGGAAGATAAAAATATGTGACAGTGTGCTTACAGGGGAAAAGCATGCTTTGGCATCTTGACAACCAAAATTATGCGTAACTGATAAGTCTTAAAGAGTTAATATTAAATTTCGGATGAATATTAGTTTTACAGGGTTAGTACTCTGAAAATACAGCTATTATCTGCTCACGTCAAGCTAAAATAAGCCTAGATCCATCAACATCAGCTAATAGAATATACAGCTAATAAGCAATAAACTTCAAAATAATTTGCAACAAGACTCTTAGATCAGTGACAAACATATGCGGTCCTATATAACAAGAAAACCATCCATAGTTAAAATACATATTTATTTAGTTCATAACGCAAACAAAGAAAATAGAAACTCATAGCATATTATCTTCTCGCTTTAACTACAACTAACAAGGGTCTCCTGGTAGACACATGAAGTTAAATATGGCGCGTCAAAGAAGAATGCTTTTTCGGATGTCTTTTTTTCAAGATCATACTCAAGGAAATATTTATGATCTACTTGCAACAACACTTTACCATTCTTCAAATATGATATCGGTCTTACACCTGGCGAAGTTCTGAACCCGACATCAGACATTTTCAATGCAATCAACTTCCTCCATGATTCCTTTACTCCATATTTCATCATCACCCAAACATCCACACTCACCTTTTCATGACAACAAACGACACAAAGACACCCTCCTAAAATCCCCAAATCTATAGCCACACATCCATTAGTATACTTAGGCTGTGGTACGGATTTAAAGCTTTGACTATGAAGATCAAAAGCAATAATCGAGTACTTCTTATTTGAACCGGAATTTTGTGTTCCAACCCAATGAATCGAACCACTAACACACACATCATGACCCTGCACTCGGGAAATATTACAAGGAAATTCCTGCTCAAATTGCCACACATCTAGTTTAAGACTGTAAACATTTACTTTACAACAAACCAAATTTGAGCCGGGTCTGCTATAGTGTGAAAACCTAACCACCTTACAGTCACCACTTACATGGTCATATCCTGCTCTGACAATGGTAAGTCTTATTTTGGATCCAGGTGGATAGTCTCCCACTGACGTCGTTAGTTTATACCTTTTCGTTGAGGGGTTCCAAAACAAAATATCACGACGAGTACTTTCCCCCCTAGTTAAACATATGATCCCATTGAAAGAGCCCATAATACGATAAACTGGACCGGATTGATTAACAGGAAGTCCTGGTTTTTCATAATCTGGATTTGGATCTGTGCTGAAGGAATAAAAGGAGCATGTGGAAGAGGAGTCTTTCAATTGAAGGAGAATCTTGTTCATTTTTAATGATTGATTCAGATGTTGATTGACAAACTGAGGGCTGTCAATCACCGCACACAAGTGTTTTGAAACCGTCCGGAACCGCAAAAGAGACTTCACCGGCAAGCGTGAGAGAATTTCATCGAGTACATCTTGTGGAACGTCTGGCATTGTTATCAGATAATTGGGATGACGATGATGATGTGATGAAAGGGACGGTAATTTGTGGTGAATATATAGCACTTAAGAATTCGAAAACAATTAATTTAGGGATATATCCTTGAGTTACTTAATGACAATAATCGCAACCACCTGGAATTAAAGTGGATGCGTAAGTGAAACGCTTCCGGTTCAATCCTAAAAAGATAAGGCCACCGCTCTTTGATATCATCACACGACCTACGTGTGACTTTGAGAAAGAAAAAAAATAGTAAACCACTAGTACCTTTGGAACTAACTAGTTTTGGATCAATAAATTTCACATTCATGGAAGATAAGTGTAAATCAAGGTAAAAAAAAAAAAAATCTTAGGTAAATTTTGTAAAATAAATAGTAAGTTTTGATTCAGATAATGGTAAGGATTTTTGCCTCATGATTTGAATTGACTCATAATAATCCTATCACAAACCATACCATTTATGACATATACAATCTTAATACTGCATTCGTTGGGGGTGTTTGGCATTGCTTATCTTTTTTACTTTTCTGCTTATTTGCAAGCAAAAGCAGCTTTGTGTTATCCAAACCCCTTTTGCTTATAGGAAGATACTTATTTAAAAATAACCTTAAGATGAAATCAAAAGTATCAGTTTACTATCATAAACAATAAACAAATGAGGTTTTCCATGTTCATAAACAGATAAATGGATGAATCTTTCGACTCGGATGTGTACCTAATGAGGTTTGAACCCTTGACCTCTTGTGAGGAGGTCATGTACCTTACCACTAGGCCTATTCGTTTAACTATCATAATTAACCTAAAAACTTTTATATACAAACTTGATTGAAACGTTTTATAACAAATTATTTTTTTTTTCCGAGTATTTTTGCACATTCTACAAATTAAGCGAATCCAAACACTATATTCCATATTTTTTTGAATTTTTAAGCAGCTTATAAGTATTTAATTTTATGCAAAAGCATAAGCGGAAAACATAAGCAATCCAGAACACCCCTATATAGGCCATCTCGTTGTCCTATTAGTGGGACAACTATGGGTTCTTGGTACCAACCAACACTCCTATATATTATATCATCAAAACACAACAATGGCTAGTCAATATTTGCTTCGCTCGATTAAATAACTACCTATTCCATCTTACCACTAGCACACACATACGCTCTAAGAGCATGCTACTATCAAATGTAATAATCATTCACAATATATATCTAACCAATTCTTAAAACACAACCCATTTGTAGAACCTGAAACAGTGAACTGCATAAGTACCATCATTACCACGTCATATATGGGTACACTACCTAATTGCACTTCCAAATTCAAAATCACTTAGTCAACAGTTGGAGTTAACTTCAAAACTTATATAGGGACTAGGTAATAGAATAGATCTGTACTTAGGTTAGTGGTGTGTAGTCCCTCTCAATAATGTGCCAAACTGCCAACATGGTATTTATACTATTTTGAAGCGGGTAAGAAAAACCAACAAGTTCGTTTTCTTAAGGCTGGTAGCTTATCAACTTGATCTTATGGACTTGAATAATTCATAAGCTTCTAATCACAAAAAAAGTGAGCTTATAGGCTTTTACGTGCAATAAGAAAATAGGTATACAACAACAACACCCAATCTCGCCGGGAGCAGTGCATAAAATAAGCTAATCCGGCCCCCCAACCCATTAATAAACCGCGTCATCGTAAAAAACAAATGCCACATGACCAATAAATGTGATTAAAATTAGACAATTCTAAAAAGAATGCAATAACCAAAACTAGCTAAATAGCACTACAATATATAATTAAAAATAATAATAATAAATAAAAATAAAAATAAAAAAAACAGTTATGAATTAAGGCAAGGCAGAGATACCTGAAGCGTAAAAGAGACATCATTCGCATTTCGGTTAGGTACCTGTAGAGGAAAAATAACAAAAAATTAGGGCTTCTATTGTAAAATTAATCTAATAACTAATACGCTTTTTTTTTTTTTTTTTTTTAATGAATAATTACAGTTTCATTGGTTACAGTTGTATCCATTGGAGCTAGGGGTGTCATATGGGTCGACCCGACCCGACCCGACCCGAACCCGACCCGAACCCGATAAGGCCTTATAGGGTCGGGTTGATTCGGGTCCAATATACTTTATCGGGTTATCGGTCAACCCGATAAACCCGATAGCCTTATAGGGTCGGGTTGCGGGTCTTAATTATTTCGTTATCGGGTTATCGGGTTGACCCGATAAGCTATAATAACACATTAAAAGTTTTATAATTTTTGAACTAAACCCGATAACCCGATAACCCGAACTCGATAAACCCGATAACCCGATTCCTTATCGGACCGGGTTGCGGGTTAATTTTTATTTTTCGGAAACCCGATAGACCCGACCCGATAGAGGCTTATCGGGTCGGGTTGACCCGAATGACACCCCTAATTGGAGCATCGATCGATTTCTTGAATTCTCCCGCCATTTTGACCAAATATTTGGACAGTGTCAACTATCAACTGTGTGTGTTTTTATGGAATGCTGTAAAAAAAATAAATAAAAAAATAAAAAGAAAAGTTTGAGAAAAGAGGTTCAAACCCTGCTTTTTTTGACAACAAGGGTAGCTAACCTCTTTCCTCCTAACAGCTCTCACGAGTTTTATATTGCAAAAACATACTAAGTTACACTCACTCCGTTTCAAATGAATTGTTTCTTTCTTAAAGGGGTGTTTGCTTAGGCTTATATGGTTTATTTGATTTTTGGCATATTTTTCATAAGCTCTTAATTTTTTTAATTTTTTATTTATTATTTTTTTAATCATGATTTTTGACATTTTGACCGACTAATTCACGGGTTTTGAACCCACCATTACACAAACTCAAAACAGGTAAAACCCTCCCTTTTTAGGAGGTTGGTGTGGTCAGTTAAAGTTGTTTGCACCTAGCAAGAATTGAACCTGAAACCTCACACATTTTAGAGTGATAGTCACAAGCCCATTTGCCACTGTCCACCCTTAAGTGGTTAGCTTATTTTAAAACTTTCAGCATATATAAGCTCATCATGACATAATAAGCTTATATAAGTGGAAAAGTTTTAAAATAAGCCACAAAAAGTAAGCTTATGAAACATAAGCTGAAAAAAATAAGTTTTAAGCCCGCTTATATAAGCCGAAACAAACACCTCCTAAAATGTCTTTAATGAAGTATCTTGAGCCATCAAATTTTTTTTTTTTTTTTTTTTTTTTTTTTTTTTTTTTTTTTTTTTTTTGCATTATATATGTGGAACAAAAATATCGTAAAATATACAAAAGTATCGTTGATGAACATCTTTGTTTGCCTGTTATAGCGGGTGAAAAACACTAATTTTGTAGATAACAAAATAAACTATTAACAAAATAAACGCCACAAGAGACAGACCAAAAACCAATGCCACAAGAGGAATCAAAAAGAAAGCAACGCAAAGGGCCTAGAGCTAAGCCAAAGCAAAAAGGGCGAGCAAAAGGGCCAAAAACCTAAGGGCAAAACAAAGGACAAGCAAAAGGCATAACAAAAACCTAGAGCCAAAAGGGCACAAGCTACACGACCCTAACAATATAAAGCAAGGGCAAGGTAACTAAGCAGCACCTAAAAAGCCTAAAACACCACAGCAAACCCGAACCCTACTATCCTATCCCAAAACTAACCACTAACTCTAATCCTATCTCTCCACTCCTTCCTATCTGAGGTCATGTCCTCGGACAAGTGAAGCTCCTCCATGTCAAGCTTAAGTCTATCCTCCCATCTAAGTTTAGGTCTACCTCTCCTTCTCAGACCGTCAACTATAGTTACTACTCTCCTTACTGGCGCTGTTTGTGGTCTTCTCCTGACATGACCGAACCACCTCAACCTTCCTTCTCTCATCTTGGAGATAATAGATTCTACTTCAAGTACAGATCTAAACACCCCGTTCGGAATCATGTCAGCCATGGTTTTACCACAAGACCACCTCAGCATTCTCAGTTCCGCTACTTCCACCCTGTTAGCTAGAGCTTTTGTGATAGGCCAACACTCAGACCCGTACAACATAGCAGGTCTAATTGCCACCATATAAAATTTACCCTTTAACTTAAAGGGTACTTTCCTATCACATAGAACTCCAGACGCCGCTCTCCATTTCGCCCAGCCTCTTCCAATACGGTGGGTTACGTTGTCGTCTATCCTTCCTGAGTTGTGAATAACCGAACCCAAATATCTAAAGGACTCCTTAGGTGAGAGGATCTGGTCTCCGATACAAACTTCCGTTTCATCGTTGTGCCCGATCTCGATCCTACTAAAAACACATCTCAGGTATTCAGTCTTCTCCCGGCTTACTCGAAGGCCATTGTCTTCAAGGGCCTCCCTCCAATGCTCAAGTATGTTGTTTAACCCGTCTGCCGACTCTGCCACCAACATAATATCGTCGGCGAAAATCATGCTCCAAGGGATGCCCTCTTTGATCCCTCGTGATAACTCATCAAGAATCAAGGCGAATAGATAAGGGCTAATGGCTGATCCTTGATGTAGTCCTACTCTCACTGGGAAAAACTCTGAGGTTCCCACTGTGGACCAAACACGGGTCTTCACCCCCTCGTACATATCCTTTATGACTCTTAAGTATCTCCTAGGGGTTCCCTTATCTATAAGAGTTCTCCAAATCAACTCACGTGGGACACTATCGTACTTTTCTAGGTCTAGGAAGGCCATATGCAAGTCTCTTTGCCTTTCTCGATACTTCTCCATGAGGTTTCTAAGGAGGTGAATAGCCTCGATCGAGGACCTTCCTAGCATAAAACCAAATTGGTTCTCTGACACCCTCATCTCCCTTCTCAGCCTTCTCTCAATAACCCTCTCCCAGAGCTTCATAGTGTGGCTAAGGAGCTTTATACCTCTATAGTTGCTACACACTTGTATGTCGCCCTTGTTCTTGTAGATGGGGATAACTTCACTGAGCCTCCATTCCTCTGGCATCTTATTACTAGAGAAGATCTTGTTGAAAAGGGAAGTCAACCATCTTAATCCCACATCTCCTAAGCACCTCCAAGCTTCGATGGGTATTTGGTCTGGGCCTACAACTTTGTTACTTCCCATCTTCTGTAAAGCAACTTTCACTTCTCCTTGGCTGATATCCAAGTATTCGTATTTCGGAATTAAATCTTTACTAGGGGTTTCACTATCTTCGCTTTCTTCCATACCACCCATACCACTCTCATTGAAAAGAGAGGAGAAATATTCTCCCCATCTTTTCCTAATGTCCTCTTCGTTGACAATGCTTCGTCCATCTTTATCTTTAATGAATCTTATGTTTCCAAAATCCCTACTTCTCCTCTCTCGGGCTTTAGAAATCCTAAAGATATCATTAACCCCTTCTTTGGAGTCCAAGTTCTTATACAGAACTTCGTACGCTTTGTCCTTCGCCTGGGCTACTGCCTTCTTCGCTTCTCTTTTGGCTACTTTATACTTCTCCTCTGCCTCGTTCCTGTCCGCTAGGTTACCCCCTCTACTCAAAAGGAGCTCCCTAAACCTAGATTGTTTCGCCGCGACCTTGGTTTGCACCTCCTCACTAAACCACCAGGATTCCCTTCGGATAGTCTGGGATCTCGCTGTCCCACTAGCTACACCCAGGGACTCCTTAGCTGCGTCTTTAATGATGCAGGCAAGGGTGTTCCACATTTGATCCGCTTCCATAATATTTAAGTCCTCCGACCGTGCAGAAATTCCCTCTAAGACTTTCACTGTGAACTCCTCCACCTTTTGTCCATTCAAGTTCTTCCACAGAATCCTCGGCATCCCCGTCGCCTTCCTCGCGCGTCGATGCCTCTCAAAAAGTACATCCATAGATAACAATCTATGTTGGAATGAGCATGTCTCCCTTGGGAAGACCCTGCAGTCCCTGCATGCTTTAAGGTCCCTTCTGCGCACCACCAGATAGTCAATCTGGGTGCAGTGCCCTCCACTCAGGAAGGTAATTAGGTGGACCTCTCTCTTTTTGAAGAAGGAGTTCACAACTACTAAGTCGTGATCCGTTGCAAACTCTAAAATCGCACGACCTTCATCATTTCTAACTCCATATCCAAACCATCCGTGGGCCCCCACGTATCCATCAGCTGCAACTCCTATGTGACCATTCAGATCACCCCCTATAAATAGACGCTGATCCGACGGGCACTCTCTCACTAGCTCATCAAGGGAGTCCCAGAAACTTCTCTTCTCTGCGTCACTGAGGCCCACATGTGGTGCGTAAGCGCTGATAATGTTAACAGTCTCTTCCTCAATCACCAAAGTGATCGCCATTATCCTATTGTTGCACCTGTTAACTTGCACTACATTGTCCTTAAGGTCAGCAGCCAAAATGATTCCAACACCATTTCTCGCTGACGTAGAGCCTGAATACCAAAGTTTGTAGCAGTTTTCCTCCCTCGTGCGAGACCCCTTCCATTTAGTCTCTTGGAAACATGCTATATCAATCTTATGTCTCCCTAAGGCATCAGCAAGCTCGAAAAGCTTCCCAGTCAGCGACCCTACGTTCCAACTACCCACCCTAATCCTACGAGGACCCGCTAGTCTACCATAACCCCTAGACCTGCCTACCCTCCCTGCCCCTCCTACCCCTACCGCTCCCAAGCCGCAAAGACATGACCTCAGGTGACCATTACAATCTAAGGCGTCTATACTAACTACAAGGAAACACAGGCAAAATCACAAAACTAGACAAAAAAAGGGAATACTCAAAAACCAAAACCCAAGGCACCTAAGAAAGAAACCAAAAATAAAAATACAAAATACAAAAAAAGATAAAGGACCTAGAAAACACCAGGCAAATGATGGGGGAACAAAAACAAGAGAAAAAGCAAGTAGTACAAGAATAAAAAGGGAAACAGATATGTGTTAAAAAAAGCAAGAAAATGTGGAAAAGATAATAGGCTAAGAGGAAAAAAAAAAAAAAAAGGATATCAAATAGGTAATAAAAGAAAAGGAAAAACTTAGCTGCCAGAAAAGTAGTTTTCCGGTGGTCAAAGGTGGTCAACGGCGGCAGTAGCAACGGCGACCGGCGGCCGGAGGCGGCTGAGGCGACGGGGCAACTGGATCGGACTCAGGACAGTGAGGGAGACCTCCACTCGCCGGAGGTGAAGGACCACGCTCCCAGAAAGTCGCCGAAACAGTACAAAGACAGAAAATATAACCGTTGCCTTTGTCGGCGCGTGGTGGCGCGTGGCGGCACCGGTGGGTGTCGAGGTTGTTGGGTTTTGCTCGGAATATAGTGATGAAAATCGTGGTGGTGTTTAAATTGTGACAGAGCGGGTATTGGTGATGTTAGATTTGGTAGTGGTGGATGTAAAGAAAGAATAATGATGAAAATGAGTATGACCTATGCTTCTTGCTTTACAGTATGGAGAATCAAATAGTGATGATGATGAAGCTTCTTCAATCTCAATCTATAAATCAAGAAAAAAAATACCTCAAAACTACCACAAAACTATACGTGGCATTTATAACAATAATAGCAAGTTTGTAGGTTTTTTAAAAACTGATTTCGGTTCCAGTAGTCAAAGCAACGTTTCATGCAATTTTAAAAGCATATCTCTTTTATCTAGGATACCCGCAACAAACAAATAAAATCCCATGAAATAAGGATGCTTTTTAATCAAGATCTGAATCAAAACATAGAGATTCGGCTTTCTTGAACAAAAAATAAAACCCCCATATCAATCTCATCATAAAATCAGTTCCTCCCAAAACCATAAATCTAAACTTGAAGAGACCCACAATTCGAATCGAAGCAATTGAAGATCCAAAATCAACCAAACCGATCAGATACAATGTTATAAGATCAAACGAATCTTCAAAATTAGGTGATTTCGGTATATATATCATCATATTTATAGAATTTAAAAAACATCAGTTTTCTCGGTTGGTAAATTTGTTTTAGTTGAAATTCGAGAGCGGGATTCAAAAAAGCACACACAAAGAAAGATGATCCAGTTATATCATACGCTGATTGAAGGTAACTTCTTAATAAACTTATCCTAAGGTAATTTTGTTTTTAATTTTTAGCTGATCAATCGAATTAGGTTAGCCGATAAATTTAGGTATATAATGAATAATGATTAGTTTTGTATACGTTTATAGATTTTGATCATTGATTTTTTTTTAAATCAACCCTATTTTATAAAGTGTTTGACGCATTTGCATACCAAATGTTTGATGAAAGTCCTTGATGAATTTGACGCATTTTCTTCAATAAAGCCTATGTTTATTTGACAAGCATAAAGTGTTTGATAAAATCGCTCAATGAAATATTACTTAAGATAAATAGTATTTCATATCATGTTTGTAATTTTTGGCGGATTTTTTGCTTTTTAGTATTGATAGATGAAGGATTTTGTTGTTTTTATGGCTGAGATTAAAAGTATGTTTGTGTCAATGGCTGAGGTTTATGAGATCGGTTGGAACAATGGCTGAGGTTAATGAGATCGGTTGGAACATTTAAGTCTGGTATTCGTTTAAACCATACATACATGAATTAGTCAAGTAAGCGGTTATACGATAGAATCTACATTAAGATAATGTAACGAGCTGGTGCGTAGTCGGCCAGAAAGTCATGTTAAGGATCATTATCAGTATCATAACATGTCCATGGATGAAATAATTATCATAGAGATTCATAGTCTTGGACTGTACCCATCACAGGTGAAAGACAAACGGAATTTCAGTTAGTCGTCATAAATTGAATTATTGACATATAGATTAATCATTAAAGGCATCTATATATTAATTGCATATACGTACATGATTAAACGATAATAGCCACGCCACTAGAGTAGCTTAAACCCTTTGTCCTGAATGCTAAATCCTTTTTAGGATTCCTTTTCAAAAGACCGATCTATGTGAGAAGTAAATGTTTTTAAATGAGTAGAAACATAAGTGTGTTAAAAATGAAAACTTAATTGGTTGTTTTAGACATAAAGGGGTATTTTTAAATATTGTGGGTGCTAAAAATATGAACTTTAATGGGCTTAGGGAATATTTTGTATCTTTATTAAATATAAGGAGATGTTTTTGAACACATTTAAGGATGTTAATATAACTGGGGATATTGATTTAAGGGTTTTGTATTGTTTATAAGAGCAATTACATTAGTAACGCACGAGGTACGTTATTTGGCTTTTAACGTGCGTTATTCGTACGTGATTGTTGTGTATGGTCGCGTTAATGGTGCGTTAACACGCCGGGTTATTCCATTAACCCGACGTTAAAGTGATTTTCTTAAAAAAAAATTGTCACTTTTGGCCCCTCTAAAATTTATAACATTTGGAATATAAGTTAATGCAAAATGCAAAACACCCCCCTTAGTTCAAATTCAAATTCAAGATTACATGATACGCAACATTACAACAATACGAAAAACATATACAAACGATACAGAAAAGAAATACACACGATACAGAAAAGAAATAAACACGATACGGAAATTGTTAACATAAAACACCACTACTCGTCGTCTCTGTCCCATGCCAACGTGTTTCTCAGAGCGAACCACACATGTTGATATTTAATCCCTCTCCCATAGTGTTCATAGTAAATTCGGTTTGCATTGCTGAGACGACAAGGGTCATCACTTGTACGCAGCAACTCTTTGTAAATAGCATTATAGTTACGACATTCAGCATTCATTCTACTCCATAGAGCCGTAATACTATTTTTATTACGGTGCAGACCATCACTTTGATTGTTGAACCTTTCTGTAACTTCATTCCAAAAGGAACGTTCATTCACAACGTCTGTAGAATCGTGAACTTCAAGCCAAATGGTAGCTAGCACGTATTCTTCTTCCATTGACCAACGGTTTGTCATTGTAAAATGGTGTAAATATTGCAGTGTGTGTAAAACTGAATGATATTGCATGGTATAAATAGGGGTTTATTGAAAGCGGGATACATTTCAAATTTTGAATTCAAAACAGTATGAGCTGGATATGCAAGTGCTTTTGGAGTATGAAGCTGAGCAAGCCCATCAGGAAAGGGAGCATGAGGCGTACCTCAAAGGGAAACAGGATCGGAAGAACAGATGAGCAGAATGGCGATGGGCTCAGGGACTTCCACCTGTGCCATCAAGTGAGGACGATTCAAGTGCCTCCTATTCAAGTCACGAGGGCCATGTGTCGGATGATTCGTTTTATTGATTCGTAGTTTTATGTTTAATTATCGTAGGTTTATGTTTCATTATCGTTGGTTTATGTTTAATTATCGTATTTTATGTTTCATGTTTGCTGTAGTTTGTTGTAGTTTGTTTAATGTATGTTTAAATTTTAAGTATTAATATAAGTTGTGTTTTATTAGTTATTAAATGAAATATTAGTTTTAGTTGAGGGTTGAATTTGAAAATAGTTGAGTTAAAGCTGAGTTATTGTTGTGGGTGTTTTTTCCTGAGTTAAAGTTAATGTGTTAAAGCAGACGTGATACTGACATGGTAGTGTGTTAAACTTTAACCTGAGTTATAGATGAAAGTGCTCTAAGGTTAGACGTGTGTTTTGAAAAACGGAAAAGAAGACAAAATTGCTACTATAGATGAACAGTAGCATTTGTCTTGACAAATGTTATTTATGAAACTCCACCAGCAAAAATATATAATTCAAAATTCTAATCATGTTTATCATATTACTTTTACTTAAAATTGTTATCATAAACTTTGATAGTAACTAAGCAGTTAAAGTAAAACTGTCATTTTGCAAAACACTATATTACTCCCTCCATCCTAAATTTATTGTCCACTATTTACTTTTTTAGTATTTCTTCTTCAACTTTAATCTTAAATATTTTTGTGGGTGTTATATAATATTTGAAGTAAAATATATAAATGGATTGGGTTTTAAGTGTACTTTTCAATGGTATAATTTTTCATCAAGTATTATATAGTAAAAAGGGAAAATTACCAAAATGACCCGTTGCCTTGCGGTTTAGGCATATTTAGCCCCTTTTTTGAAAAATTTCCGTTTTAGCCTAGGTTGCCCTGGGCAACTTTCGTACAGCCAACCAAAAGATGACAAGTGTCCTCAAGTTGCCCAAAATACAAAAAAGTTGCCCAAAACACACGAAAGTTGCCCCGACGTGACACTCTGTAGTTGGCTATGCAAATAGTTGCCCAGGGCAACCTGGCTAAAACGAGAATTTTTTAAAAAATGGCTAAATATACCTAGACTTTGGGCAACTGGGCTATTTTACCAATTATCCCTAATAAAAATATATATATTTATGGTCAAAATTGAACTAGTTTGACTTTGAAAATTCAAAGTGGACAATAATTTTGGGACGGATGGAGTATGTTTTTGTTAAATTGTGCGTTTTGTCGATAAATAATTATTTTGTGACGGAAAGAGTGATACTTTTGCTAAATGATACTCCTTTCGTCCCAAAAAAAGAGTCCACAAACAAAAAATGTAAAAATTATTATATGTGTAATTAATGCTAGTTTTGATTGATAAAAAGTCATTTTTACCCTTATCTATCTATACTAATAAACCAAAATAATTTACAAGCCCCTAATGCATGCGATGCAATTAATACGCTAAGTGTCTTCGCTGTCATTGGTCGGTTAATTAATGCGTACAACTTCGTGATGCAATACTTCCTCACACCTTATCAACGCTCCTCTTTGATTTATTTTTGTAAGGTATTGAATACCATTCAACGATACAATCAAGCTATACGCTCCTCTTCATACGATTCAAATCAATTCAAAACACTTTCCTTCTATTCCTCTTTGATTTATCAGTTTCAATTCATCCTTTAACGTCAACAGTTCAAAAAAATCCAAAAATGATGTACGATTTGATCTATATAAGTTTGATTCAACCAGATTTATCAACCTTAAGAACCCGATCTATGCCGGTGGAGGATCGAGATGAAGAACAAAAATTCCATTGGTATTAAAACATTTGCTTTGATTTAGTATATTCGCTTTTAAATAATCAATGTAGTTTTTATTTTTCTTTTTTTTTCCGATTTAGTTTAATGTATTTGCTTTGATTAAGTTCAATTCAAATTCAGGGGCGGAGCCAGGAATTTTTATTAGGGGGGGGGGGGGGGGGGGCTCGGATATTTTGTGATAGTAATAACGTTTAATGGTTTTTTCGAACCAATGATAGAATTGATAAACCTATTTGCACTCAATGAGGAACTTACACAATTAGAATTATATCTTTATCGTTATGAAAATTAACAAAACTTGAACCATTTATCAGACCAACTTATTTCTCATAAAAGATGCTAACTATTAGTCCACATAACCAAAATTTTCATTTATAAACCAAAAAATCAAGAAACACAAAATAAAAATCAAAATGAAAAATGACGACTTTCCAATTGCTAGTAATCTAGTACTTGACTTTCCACACTCTCCTAGAAATTTGACTAAAAACTCTACTTTCTTCTGTACCTTCACGTGATCAAATCATTCATATTTACTTTTACTTTCTTACACAAACTACTTTCTCTTGATATGAATATACTATTCATCTTCTTCTCCTAACACCATACACCATGATCACTTATAAATTATAATCAATATGAAGGTGAGTATTTCTTGTTTTTTATTTTTTCTACCAGCATATGTATTTCTTTTCATACTTCCAAGACGAAAAAAAAAGTTCAAGTGATAAGTTGGACAAGCTAGGCCGGTTGGGAGTGGCTGAGCACCCGCTAGCCACCCTATTGGCTCCGCCTCTGAGTTCAATTGTTTTGCAGCAAAACCCTAGAAAATAATTTGTTCATGAATTGATTTTGTTTGTCCTTGTTTTTTTATTGTATGCAGAGTATATGGGAAACTAGAATGAGTAAAAACCTTATAAATCAGGTAATTGTGTGTTCACAGCATGTTTGATGAAATGGTTTTGCCTTTCCAGTGATGATTATTTCTTATTGATTTCTTCTAATTTTTTTGTTATTTGATGAACATCCTAAGGTTTTCAGAAAGTTAGAGGGTGGATTCAAATTTTGTTGACAGCGAAGTCGTGAGTTCGCCAATCAAATATAAATCCATGTAAGTTATAAATTTTATGTATATCGACTGTTTGGTTACATGGCTAAAAGAGAACGTTCAGGTGGTGGTTATGATTATGATTTTGGTGATCATTCGTGCTGGTGAGTATTAATTTAAAAATATCATCAGGCTTAATACACCTTGATATTTTACAAGACATGAATCACATTCCAGAAATATTACTAAAATCAATGAATCTTTGGTTTTGATTGTAAGTTTGTTTTTAAGATATTTTTTTATAATTTTTTATTATATGTTATGTTTACATGTTTATGTTATTGTTGCCTATAGTATAGAATTAGGGATAATGATTTTTATGTATAGATTAATTCGATTAATATGTTTTGTTCCCAAATTTTTAGGGATTTGGCTGGACTTGAATCAGACTATTGAAAACTTTCTAAAAGTTTTTCTGACTCATTTTAGAAATTTGCCTATATAATGGCGAAGAAATTTGTCCTAAATGTACACATACTTCCTCCCGAAACCAGAATTCCAATATCAAAAAAATCAATGGCTCAAATCGTTAATGGCTACATCAACGATCTTTCTGCTCTTAAAGATAATATAAAACTCGGCGTTCGAGTTTTGCTGTTTGTAACTTTGATTGTTTTCTTTTAGTTTGTATGTTAGTTTGAGACTGAAGGGTCGGTAAGAGTTCAGTTATATTTTATGATACATGTATTTGTGCAAAAGTGTTTGTGACGAGTATTTGTACTAATTTACCTTCCCATTGCAGTTCAGACAGGTGGGTCATCTTCTCGAGTTTCATTTGTGAATAACAAGTGTCGTGGCTGCAGAGAAATAGGTAATAGGCGACTATCAATATCTTATATACCAATGCGTATGTTATTTGTAATGGCAGCTTGGAGTAATAATTTATTTTCCAACATACAACAGGCTGCCAATCTACGTCTGCCAATGATTCCGTTAGAGGGACTGGATTTGCAACTAACTCATCCACTTTCTCTTGCTGATTGCTATTTCCCGGTAACTCGCACACACACACACACGCATATATACATATATATATATATATATATATATATATATATATATATATATATATATATATATATATATATATATGAAAAGCACTAATATATGATGTGATTTCCTTTCTTTTTTTCAAGGGTTTGTGTTTTTCATATAATCTATTTATGACAGAAAATTTTCTTTTAATTAGGTATATGTCATCCACGAGCAACGCCTGCCATAGGTTACGCTGCAGACAGTGCCTTCCCTGAATCATTGCATCGTGGTAAGTTTCAAAACTGATCACTCAGCTTTCAATGGCAAGTAAATATATCTCACTGTCATCATGAGGACCATCAACCACCTCTATTACAGCTTATGTGCTTTTTCTATTTCATTATAAGGACCATCAACCACCTCATCATAGAAATCATTGATTGAAATATAACAGCTTATTTGCTTATTCAATCGGGAAGCTGCCATAAGGTCGAGATTGAAGAAACAGGTATCGATTATTCTGCATCCCATATTTTTTTGTAACAACAGACCTGCATGATAACTTCATCTTTTCTGATAACACTTGGTTTCAAATTGTGACCATCCTAGGTTGTAAAAGACCAATCCGCTGCACAAGTTTTACATGCCATGCACTTTCCGGTTATCACAGTTATTACAGCACTTAAAAGCCCCTACATGTTGCTAAAGGGATGGCACCGTCTATTTCATCAATATACGTGGAGGTATGATATTTTCACGTTAAATTTTTATTTAAAATTAAAGACATTTACTTACAACCGGTTTTTTCTGTCTGTATACATATTCTAGCCATAAGCCATATTTATCGTTATTCAACTTTGGGAAATATTTGTGCTATTGTTTTTTAGATCTACAGTTATTTATAAGTACACCGAATTTGTTATAAGTTGTAGTTTGGATATGAAAGTTTATACCTATAAGAACACAACCCAATCTGTATGAAGCTTAAGAATTGACTGATTCAGGTAATTAAGGCATCCTATTTGACTTGAAAAAGTCTAACTATCATTTTTCTGCATTTACTTGGTTTTTTGTAGAGCTAAATAATCAATTACTAAATTTGCTTCTGCATTGTGCCGTCGCATTCAGACATGACTGTTCATTCATAAACATATATCTCACCATCACATAAGTGTGTTAATCTCTTATTATATTCAAGTTGTGTGCTCTTTTCCGAAACAAAACTATAGCTCATATCCACAACGTGATGCCTCACAGTCACATTAGTTAGTCGCTTCCTTTTATTTAGTACCTTAAACACACACTTTCTCATCAGAAATCCATAATTGAAATTGCTTTTTCTAATACTTGATCATTATAGTGGTCATCAGATCACAACATGAATCTAGGTTTTGGGTGATGTCATGAATGCAAATTTTGTTAAGATTACAGTCATGTTTTCGTTAAGATTACTGGTCATTCAAGCACTTGCTTCGGAAATTCAACATACTAGATAGTCTCTACTATCTCAGATTCTTCAAAAGCTAAGATAAATTATGATTTAAAACCATTCATGACAATGACAATCTAAAGTTTAGGTATAACTCAATTAAAGAGTATCTATCCTTTTTTTTAATACACTTTCGGTGATTTTCAGCTAATGTGATCTATTAAATACATAATATAACCCAAACTGACCCATTTGCCCATTTTTGTATTGACGCCACTATAAGATTTTTCAAATTGTCTTATTCTTCTATTTCCTTTAATATAAGCTAGGATAGACACACATGCTCCAGTCATAAACTACATTATACATAAGTCCACAATATGTAATTAGTACTAGATGTGTAGCAGGTCCTTAAATGGGAAAAATGAAGTGAAAATGACCCTTATGATATATGTATTATGTCACGGGTCCTTAAATGGGAGGACGTTGAGGAGACCAGAAATATGGAGAGGTTAAGGTGAGGAACAAGGGCATCGGGTTAAACTTTATGATGTTTATATCCGTAGATGCATTATATTCAAGGCATCCTTAATGTCATTCACACCAGGTTTGATGCTTATATCGTTGTTTCTTTGAAAAAGATTTTGATTATGAGATAATGGTGTATGTATATGTACTACTCTCTTCCGTCACAAAATAAATATAATGTTTTTCTCAATTAACTATACGTTTTTACTTGAAGGTGTGGAGGCAGTGGGAGTGGTAATAACTGTGGCCGGCAAGTTGGGGATGTAGTAATGTGTGGTGGGGCGCCAATTGGAGCATATGCTGAAGAGCAGATACTTCCTGAATAAAGGGTGTTACCTATTCCTTTTTATATAGACCCTATTGTAGCAGGTTCTGGGATACTTAAGGGAATGACCGGTCAGTTCCTACTCTAACATTTCGTTAAGGTGAAATTTAGATAAATCTTCTTTTGATTTGTTTTTGTCTTTTTAATCTTATATTTTTGTTCTTTGCTTGACCTTATATAATTTGGCCATCAATGATAATTATGATAAAAATATACAATACTGTCAATACATGAGAAAATGATAAGACCTTAAAGCTTGCAGAATTTGTCGAGTTGGTTCAATATGTACAAATTATATAAATAGGTGGCTTGGTGATTTTTTCAAAAAAAAAAAAAAAAAAAAAAAAAAAAAAAAAAAAAAAAAAAAAAAACTTTTTGCCATTTGTATAATAACTATATCTTCTTGTTCTTTTCATGAGTTGTGACAGGAATTAGCTGCATTTGTACTGATTAAGATACATGTGAATTTGATTAACCTCTTATTGAATTAAATTTTGGCCAATTTTGACGTCTTGCCATTTTTACGAGGATAGTATTTGAATACAATCATTGTTATATCATGAACTAAATATGACCAAAACTGAACAATATAGCAAGAAATTAGAAAGTCTTTTTGTTGGGTCTGTGTAAAATGGTTTTTAGGGATGAAAAGATAAGAAATTAGAGAGTCTTTTCCTCAATACATTTTTATTTGGCAGATTATTTCAAGTGATACCAGTGGCGGTAATTGGAAGTGAAGGTTCAAGCTGGAGTGTCCATTAGTTCAACCAAAAGAATCAGTTCATTTGATCATACTTGTTTTTTACTATCTATTTGGTGCTATAAAGAAAGTCATTTAAAATTATCAAATTAGATAACAAGTAATCTTTGACAAACAGGGCAAATTTTTTTAACGTATCCCCTTCATGATCAAGGTCTCTTTATGTCCCCTTTTCTTTGGTTTAACTATATTATGGTTAATTTAAGATATTTTTAAATCATGAAAATTAGGTAAAAGTTTTAAATATATAGTCACATGGTATTTCATTAAGATAACTTGATTGATTAATATGTTTCTTTGTCATGTTTGTTTGTTTTATAAATAAGTACCGAACTTCATGGTAGAATAACTGAGATATTACTATATGATTAATTTGTTTCTTTATCATGTTTGTTTGTTTTATAAATAAATACTGAACTTCATGATAGAATAACTTAAATATTACTATATGAACTGCATGATAGAATTTAAATATCTTAAATTTTCGGTATTTGATATGTTTCAGTTTATTCCAAGCTATCTTGGTCAAAGTGGTCAACTAAAGAAATGAAATACGGGTTGAGAACGCTTTTGTTGGTGCTAGACTTACCTTCTCAAGCGGATCAGAATTGGCACACATCAAAACCAATATCCATTCCAGAGTTTGGTCTACTTAGAGTTTGGTCTACTTAGTTTAGGTAAGCAATCCTAACCATTATTAGTCTTTGTAGTATACTTATAGCTCATATATCTGTAGGAATTTAGGATCAAATCATTATCTTTTTTTGCTGATTTTGAAATGGCTAAGGGTATGCTTGGTGGGAGCTATTAGAAACTTGAAGATCACAATTCTTCAAGGTGCAAATGTTGTTGTCTATGATATGTTATCAACTGATCCTTATGTCGTTGTTTCACTAGGAGAGGAGGTTATTTAAATCCTATTTTCCCTTAATAGAGAGAAGATAATCAGAGAATGAACTACTATCAACTGATCCTTATGGCTTAGGAGTAATTATCAAGTTTGAAGTTGCTGGAGCAGTTAGGTCTGATCTAAAGAGAGGTGTGAATAAAGTTTGTATTTATTGAACTATTTCTTTGTAATCATGCTACTTTGACTTTAAAATGAAGAAAGGTTTATTTTTGTAATGGTCAAAAGCAGGTTCCACTGATTAATGTTGCAGGAAGAAGTTAGATCTTAAATCCTTATTGTAATGGTAGTTGTGCAGTATGTGGAGTGTCAACCTAGACCAACAGGTCGAGCCACGAGCTCATAAACTGTATGTCTCGAGACTTTTATGCTCCGTCACATTAGAGTATTTATCTACAAAACCTAACCCCTTAATGGATATATCATTTTGAGGAAGGTATTGTTAGTTTATCTAAACACATAACTCCTTAATGAAAATATCATGTTGACATGTCCATAATTTTGCAAGAAGCTTGGTCAAACACAAAAGGCTTAAAATGGGTTATAAATTACTTGCCGTGTAAATTTTACAAAATAACTTTTTAAGTAATCTTACTATTATGTTTTTCTTTTCATTCGAACCTATTTTCAAAACTTTTAATATCTTCACGTCATTAGTATACGAAGAAGTTGATTTTTATGTGTCAAAGTTTGTAAAGTAGTATAGACACATCAAGTGACGGGAGGATTTTTCAAAACTTTCAATACATGCACTTCATATACTTTGTTTTTAATACAAATACACTCTTTAATTTTTGAGTCCTCTTTTTTCTTCACTGAAATATTTTCTATAAATGCTTAAATATCAAGTAATAAAGTGTTAGGAGCATATAATGCAAGTATCTAATACTTTCATTATTGTATAACTCCGATATAACATATTATTTACTCACATATTCTCAACAATCAATTATTTATCTGTTAAATCGTATATGAAAAATAATTTTTTTTTCCTTCAAGAAATAATGAATACCTGTTTATTATTATTATTATTATTATTATTATTATTATTATTATTGTTATTATTTATTTATTTATTTATTTTTTCATTTATCTACAAACAAAACCTTTTAGTGAATATTTCGTTTTAAGAAATCTGTTACTCCACGGGTCTTTAAGCTAAAAATTTAGGAAATTAACTAAAACTTTTGTGATAAAAACCTTTTCGTGAATATTTCTTTTTAAGATACATGTGATTCAACGGGTCTTTAAGCTATCACAATAAACAAGAGCCAGGGTCAATCAGTTTCAAAGGTTGGTTTGTATCTGCCACGTCCAGTTTTCACGCATAAACAACTATGTGTTGCCGTTTTCGAAGTCAAAAGCAAAATAAGTTTAAAGGTTGTCTTCAAGGTCTAATAGGTATGTATAGTATACATATTACATATTTTATGGCATTTTTCTTATTTAGACTTATTATAAATCACAAACTTCTTTTATTTACATATCTTTTTAAACTTATTAGGTGTTCACTTAATGGACCTTTTGTTGTAGTGTTAGAATGGTCACTACATACATTTTCTTCTGAAGACAAATATATTGGAGATCACGAGGCAATGAAAGTTTATTACATACATATTTATAAGCATTGTATTTTATACTATCATTCACTTATAACTTATTATTCTATTACAAGAAAATTTCACACCGTTTACGTTCGTTGTTTTTTCTTACTTTATTCACGTACTTAACTTTTTGATGCAAAAACCCTCTAAAATCCCATAGATTCCATGGGTCTATAAGCTAATAGTTAATATAGAAATAAAAAACGAGTAATTAATGCAAATTTTAATTAGAGAGGTAAAGTAGTAAAACCTGTCATAATTATTATCCATATATAAAAACTGAACACTTATTTTGGGACAAACATAAATAGTAAGATGTATTTTTTTTTTGAACGGAGGGTGTATGCTATAAGGTTTTAAAGTGCCTGAGCGTTGTGTCGGGATATAAATCTTAGTTAAGACGGTTTTAAACTCATTATACTCTTCGAATAAAGAAAGTCTCTCGGTTCTGACTTATTTTTGTTATGCTCATTTTGATCATATAGTGTGCAACAAACTCGTTCCCAAGTGTGGTTGAAATGTGTAATGAATTAATATTCTTGCATGTTCGTCTCTTTTTATTATACTTCTTTGTATGTTAATATGTGTTATTTTGTCAATTCAAGAAGTATACGTATAATCTAAGGTTAATTCTGTAAAAACGTACTATACTTGTCAAGAAAATCACTTCTGCGTAGCGAACTAAAAAAAATCTTTTTTTGTACACTAATATTGACACTTTTGTCTTCATGTGAGTAATAAAGATAAAAAAAATAATTGTGATGACCATTTTACCCTTGAATTTTTGAAAATTGCATCTACCGTCCTTATGCTAAATTACATAAATGGTCCCTGCCGTTACATTTCACAAAAATATTTTTTTTTCGAAAAAATTTTTGTTTTCGAAAATATTATTTTTCGAAATAATTTTTTTTGAAAATGAAACGAAAACATTTTTTTTCAATTTTTTTTCCGAAAATATTTTTTTTGTCCAAATATTTTTGAAAATGTCACGAAATTTTTTATTTTTGAAAATTCTATTTTTTTTCTAAATATATTTGAAAATGTCACGAAATTTTTTATTTTCTAAAATTCTATTTTTTCGAAAATATTATTTTTCCGAAATTATTTTTTTTCCAAAAATTTCTAAAAAAAAATTGAAAAAAAAAATCAAAATGAAAGGTATTTCGAAAAAATAAATTTTGAAAAAGAAATTTCGGAAAAAAAATAGGGACGATGGACACAATTTTCTCCTAATGATAGGGACCATTTATGTAATTTAGTCTAGGGACGCTGGATGCAATTTTCGCAAACTGCCAGGGACCATTTATGTAATTTGGAAGGGTAAAAGGGTCATAGTACCTAAAGAAAGACAAATGTGTCAACTTTAGTGTAGAAAAGAAGATTTTTTCTAATTCGCTACGCAGAAGTGATTTTCTTGACAAGTATAATACGCTTTCACAGAATTAAGCCTATAATCTACTAACAAAAGTGAAAGAGGTGCCAATCAAGATTAATATCCATGCGTGGAAGGTTAAAATTGATTGTTTTCCCACCAGATTTAATATGTCTTGTCGAGGTATGGAACTAGAGTCGATCTTATGCCCGTTATGTAACAATTCGGCTGAAGTATCTCGGCATTTATTCTTTTCCTGTCAATTTGTGCGAGATATTATGAAGAAGATTACCAGATGGTGGGAGCTGGAGTATACGGACTTTGATTTCTACGAAGGCTGGCTCGTTTGGATAACATCTATTCGGTTCCCAACAAAAGCTAAAAAGGTGTTTGAAAGCATTTGTTATATTGTTTGGTGGTACACTTAGAATTGGCGAAATATGACGATTTTTGGACAAGAGTCTACTTATAAGGTGAATATTTTTGATGAGATTGTGACTAGGTCGTTTTAGTGGATTAAGTCTAGATGTAAAGCTAGATTTAGTTGGAAAGAGTGGCTTAAAAATCCTAGTTTTATTTCGTTGTAAATTTTTAGTTTCTTGCTAGTTTTGCTTAATAAAATCACTATTTAAAAAAAAATCTACTAACAAAAGTGATCACATAATTTTGGTAAATATATTCATCAAAATCCAAATGTTTATTCATGATATCAATTTGGTTTTCAAGTTAAGAGTGTTTTTTAAGATTATAATATTATATTAAATAGTTGCGAAATAAAATACAGTGAGTTCGACTATTATATGTTACCCTATCCGAGGAATGGGTGATACTCGTGACCAAAAAGAGGATTAAGCATCGGAACTATGAGTCAAAATTCAAAACTAATGATAAGCAAAAAAAGTTAGACTATTGTGAGTTAAAAATGCTACGACTACTTTATTAGATTATATAGGTGAAAGATACAATAAGCTAAAGAGTAAAGGGTAAAACAAGAAAATAAAAGTGGATGAAAGTTATTGTATCTTAGTTCAAAAGTAAAATAATAAATAAATAAATAAATAAATAAATAAATAATTTTATGATTTTATCAATTGAAAAGACCTTTT
Source organism: Artemisia argyi (assembly GCA_030686995.1). Classification (NCBI taxonomy): domain Eukaryota; kingdom Viridiplantae; phylum Streptophyta; class Magnoliopsida; order Asterales; family Asteraceae; genus Artemisia; species Artemisia argyi. The sequence goes on along the minus strand of CM060706.1, from coordinate 23,038,511 downwards.
TAACCCATTTTCCTATTCATTGCAAAATTGGCTTGATAGTTGATATTAAGGGTAGATTCATTAAAATCGGTAAATTTTTATGTTGTTAAATTATTAAAATTAGGGATTGGGGCATCTTTGTCACACAAGATTATTGGGGATTATAGTTAAAAAATAAATAAATAAATAAAAGCTAGTCTATTTAAATATAAACTTTGTTTGACAGATTGAACTTATAAAAAATTTAAAAATAATAAAAAGTTAAATCATAATTTCTATAAATTAGATGTTTACTATATTTATATTTTTAAAACAATATGTTTTTATAATCTTCTGCTTTATCTCTGTCTACACCTCAATTTCTAGTTCAAGCAACAATTATTTTTGCCAAATATCTAGCAACAATAATATCTTGCGTGGTCATGTACTTATTGTGAGATTTTAGTTAGCCACCAAAAGAGAGTTTTTGGTTTTAACTAACAATGAATACATATTTTTTAATTTAAATAAGCTTTAATTAAAAGTTCATAAAGAAGTCTAACTTATTTTTAATAGGTTTTTATTTAGGTCGACTTGATTCGATGAAATATTATTTAGGTTGAGTTAATCGAGTTTTGGAGGACAAACATCTCAATTGAGCTCGGACTCTTTAGGTACGGGTTTGTCTAGTTCTGGTTAATTGTGTAAAGGTTTGTCATGTTCGGGTTGAGTCAATTCAAACAAAGACTATTATATGAAGATGAAATAATTCTTTTTCAAAAAGTCAAGAAAAAATATAGACATAAAAACAAAGATATCGTATTCAGGTTAACCAAAAAACCCAAACAAGGCAAAACCTTCACATGAAACTCAACCTAAGAGTTCTGATTAATCTAGTTGACTAGAATAAGTGTTTTGACCCAACGCGAATAAGCTTATATAAGTTTCGCTCCGGTCAGATAAGTGAAGTGCAGGTTCATTTTTTATGGAAAATAGTAAGAATCATGTGAATGTCATAATAAGTAACAATTCTTTGTTACAAAAAAAGTATTGTTTTAATGCTTACACTTATCCATAGGTCATCGACTTCGTGTATTTAGCCATGGTACATGATGGCTATAACAACCCGTCAATGGTCTTATTCTCCTGCCATTTTGTAAAGATGTTAGAGATATTAGTATAAAACATTTTAGCATTCCTTTCCTAGAAAAGCATTTTAACATTTTTATGTCATAAATTTTCTTCAATTTGGAAATTACTAATTTTGTTTTAAAATACAAATATTCAGTATCGCCCGTAACGCAAATGCGGAAAAAATAATTAAACTTTTTGAGGATCTAATGTGTTATTGATATCGTCAGTTACTTATCTCTCCTCATCATTCTAATTGTATCTTTCTCTTTATAAAATGAAATAGAGTGTTAATCTAATATGGATGTTAACTTTTGATTTTTTATCATATTCATATTAATAAAAATTAGCGAATTACTATATAGAAGGCATCATTTTTTTTATTGTTAGCTTAATAATTTGATTAGTTTCGACGGACCTTAAGTGATATAGTACTTAAACATTCAATTACAGTCATATTTTTGATGTGTTTGTGCAATATAAATAGTTTAGATTATCTTTAGGTGATTGTGCTTCTACTTATGTGACTATGTCAAATAAAAACATGAAAGATGTTCTACATACCACTACTTTTCCCCCGACAGTAACGCTAAAAATCACTTATAAATATGTTTTTAGATATGTTTTTAGAGTTATATTAAATATCAAACTTTTCTTACATACCAAGGGACTCATCCCCACCATCCATCTAAAAAGAAAAAATGGTTGAGATTAAAAGCATTTTAATATTTCACACATTTTTTATAATTTAAATATCTTTTAAACCGTTAATCGTTAAGCGAAAATAATTTCACCATCGCAACAAGCGTTTAATTATCTTTCTATAAACGAGCACTTTGATATACTTTTGACAAAAAAAAAAAATCGTTTTTTTGATGTTTTTTTTCGTGGCCGAAAAAATCATATATGATATATCATATATGATATATCATATGTGATTTTTTCGGCCACGAAAAAAACGCGAAAAAAACGAAAAAACAAATTTGTCGAAAGTATATCAAAGTGTCTATCTATATAAAGATAATTAAATGCTCGTCGTAACGGTATATTTTTTTTCGCTTAACGATTAACGATTTGAAAGATATTAATATTTGAAGAAAAAAAAGAAGAAAGTGAGTTTTTTAAATTGTTGGAATTAATCTCATCCATTAGATCAAATAAAGATGGAGAAAAGATGGAGGGGAGAGATTAGTCATGTAAAAAAAGTTTAATCCTCAAATAATGATGTAAAGTGTAAACGGTTAATAAAAAGAAGAATAAAACACGCTAAAAATACATATATACATATGTAAACAGTTAAAAAAAAGGAAATAAAACAAATGCTAAAAATACACATATGTAAATAGTTAATAAAAAAAATAAATAAAACACACAATTCATGATGTTATTAGTTTATTACAACAACATTTGATGACTTTTAACGAAAAATTCAAGAAAATAATAAATAGAATTTCTATTTTTTTTTTTTTTTTTAATATATCGGTTCTTTTATAAAGTTTGATGAATGTAGCCTAAAATAAAATGAAAAATTCAAGTAAATAATAAATAGTTTTTTTTTTTTTTTTTTTTTTTTTTTTTAGTATATCGGTTTTTTTTATAAAGTTTGATGAATGTAACCTAAAATAAATAAATAAGGATAGACACGGGGTTAATAGGTTTGATCCCTGGTGCTTTCAAAGCAAAGGGAAGGACTTTAAGAACAAGTAAGTCTTTTACCTATTCACCACCATGTTACACCCGTCCTATAGTGCACCAAAATTACTATATTATGTTTGTGTTGCTAAATGACAAACATACTACTCCGTACTTGTTACAGTTGTTACATATAGTATGTACCAAAAGTCCAAAACTTTAATTTTACACAATATACTTTACCCCAAACCATCCTGAACGTGTTAGACTTGCAGGGACTTGTAATCCATCTAATGGGTGTTTCACTGTTTTATAGTATTAGAGATGGAGGTTTTGAACGCCATCAAACCCGGTCTTAAAATCATGTCGTGATAGTCGATACATGAACATCATTGTTATGGATTTTGTTCATTGACACTTTTCTTAACGGTTTTCATGTGTCCTACGCTACGGACGCTTCTTTATTTGTTCCTAGTCTATACTAGATATAATAGACAAATGACTCCCTCTCCAAAAATTTCAAATTTACAAAAAATTATGCAATGTTTACAACACTTTAAAGCAAGGATTTTTCAGAATTACAACAACTAAAGCATTGTATACAATGAAAAAAAGCACAACTCGAAATTCAGACCAAAATACTACAATTAGACATTAAATAGCTTTTAAAACACCCCTAGACCTATTATTACAAATACTTAAACATAATGTATAACCCTCCATTAAATCTATAGTCTTTGTTGACCATCGATCTATAAACTGAAAACAAAGAAAGCAACAACAAATATAACCTACCCGATCTATAAACTGAAAACAAAAATACTAACCATCATATATCGTTTTGAAATTTTCTTTTTAATATTCTAAACCAGAAAGAAATAACATAACACACATGTTACAACTCCAACTATTCCTAAACACATCACAGTCAACAACACTTTTGAATTAAAAGAAAAAGAAACAAAAGATCTCAGTTTTATGTTCATCATTAATATCACTCTTCAAAGATTATAAGTATATGAACAAGCATCGTCATAGATCTTTTTCGAAGAATACACTTCGTTTAAATATCCGAACATAGAAAGAAAGATCAAAACATCCGTTTCAATCTCTCTTTTATTCGATCACAGAAAAACGAGAAACGAATAGCAAAAACGTATACCTACCCGAGACCTTTATTCAAGATCTTGAAGCCTTGTAAAGAAAGACACCAAAGAGTGTTTGTTTTGGTATTCGGTTGTCAGTAGAACGAGTAGACAAAAAGTTATGTTTGTGAGACTCACGTTGATAAGTTAGCAACAAGAAGGTTATATTGTGTTCTTCAATTGTGGATTTTTTAGTTCGGATATTCAAAGAGAAAGAATGATAAATTGGTGGCTAGATGTGTTAAAGATAAGAGTTAGATGAAAAGGATAGTGTGGCTGCGTGAGTTTATTTAGGTTAAAGTTCAAGAATAGTTAAGGTCAAATATTATATAAGTGGCATTTAGGGTCAAGTGTTTTTGGTCTTGGGCTTTTTTAAGTTTAAAAGTTGGGCAGGACAATTTTTATATCTTGAAACACACAAATATTTAAAACATGTGTTAGATGTAATTATTAGAGTAAATTTCATAAATCGTCCCTGTGGTTTAACGGGTTTAACGGATTTGGTCCCTCGAAAGATTTTTTCTCGGATCCTCTCCCCATGGTTTATATCTGTAACGGGTTTGGTCCCTCTGGCTAACGCTCGTTAGTTTTTTCCGTTAGCTAACGACCGTTAGCAACAAACATTTGCACCGTTAGTCCTTTATACTAACGGCCGTTTATACTTAACAATTTTTTTTTTTTTTTTTTTTTTTTTTTTTTTTTTTTAAATAAAAATTAAAAAAAAAAATTAAAAAGAAAAAATTACACGGATGGTCCTTGTGGTTTACACAGATTGCATGTTTAGTCCCTATTTCATTTTAATTACACCAGCAGCCCCTATTTTGTGAAACCTTGCACATTTTAGTCCCTAATTTGGATGGGCTGTTAGTTTGGCCGTTAAGTTATTTGCACCGTTAGTCCTCCGTTAATATTTTTTGCACCGTTAGTCCTTATTTTCTAAAAAAGTTCTTATTTTTTGCACCGTTGGTCCCTCCGTTAACATTTTGCACCGTTGTCAATCTTTTTATGTTTTCGTCCATATTTTAACGTTCTAGTCCGTCTTTTTAACGTTTTCGTCCATTTTTTTTTACGTTTTTGTCAATCTTTTTGCGTTTTCGACCATTTTTTTTTTCGTTTTCGTCCGTTTTTTTTACGTTTTCGTCCATTTTTTTACGTTTTTATCAACATTTTTACGTTTTTGTCAATTTTTTACTTTTTCGTCCGTTTTTTTACGTTTTTGTCTATCTTTTTACGTTTTCGTCCTTTTTTTTTACGTTTTCGTCCGTTTTTTTAGGTTTTCGTCCGTTTTTTAACGTTTTCGTCCATTTTTTTTTACTTTTTTGTCAATCTTTTTACGTTATTGTTCATTTTTTTACGTTCTCGTCTGTTTTTTTATGTTTTCATCCGTTTTTTTTACGTTTTCGTCCGTTTTTTTTAACGTTTTCGTCCATTTTTTACGTTTTTGTCCATCTTTTTACGTTTTCGTCCTTTTTTTTACATTCTAGTCCGTTTTTTTAACGTTTTCGTCCATTTTTTTTAAGTTTTTGTCAATCTTTTTGCGTTTTCGTCCATTTTTTTACGTTCTCGTATGTTTTTTTACGTTCTAGTCCATTTTTTTAACGTTTTCGTCCATTTTTTTACGTTTTTGTCAATCTTTTTGCGTTTTCGTCCATTTTTTTACGTTCTCGTACGTTTTTTTACGTTCTAGTCCATTTTTTTTAACGTTTTCGTCCATTTTTTTTACGTTTTTGTCTATCTTTTTGCGTTTTCGAGAAATTACTTTTTTTCTAATTTTTTTAGAGAAATTACTTTTTTTTCGAAATTATTTTTTTACAAAAATTATTTTTTTTTCGAAATTAATTTTTTTTTAGAAAAATTAAATTTTTTTCGAAATTATTTTTTTACAAAAATTATTTTGTTTTTACAAAAATTAATTTTTTTTCGAAACTAATTTTTTTTAGAAAAATTAATTTTTTTTCGAAATTAATTTTTTTAGAATTTTTTTATCGAAATTAATTTTTTTACAAAAATTACTTTTTTTTCGAAATTATTTTTTTACAAAAATTAATTTTTTTACAAAAATTACTTTTTTTTCGAAATTATTTTTTTACAAAAAAAAATTATTTCGAAAAAAAAGTAATTTTTGTAAAAAAATTTAATTCGAAAAAAAAATTAATTTCGAAAAAAAATTTATTTTGAAAAAAAAAATTAATTTCGAAAAAAAAATTAATTTCGAAAAAAAAAATTAATTTCGAAAAAAAATTTATTTTGAAAAAAAAGTAATTTTTGTAAAAAAATTAAATTCGAAAAAAAAATTAATTTTTGTAAAAAAATTAATTTTTCAAAAAAAAAGTACTTTTTGTAAAAAATACTAACGAGGGACTAACGGTGCAAAAAATACTAACGGAGGGACTAACGGGCAAATAATAATTATACACTTAACGGTCAAAGATAACGTCCATCCAACTTAGGGACCAAACGCGTGCAACGTTTCCCAAAATAGGGATCTCTGGTGTAATTAAAATGAAATAGGGACTAAACATGAAATCTGTGTAAACCACAAGGACTATCCGTGTAATTTTTTCAATTAAAAATTAAAAAATTGGTTTTCGAGGGACCAAATCCGTTAAACCACAGGGACGATTTATGAAATTTACTCTTGGTTTTCTTATAATTTTTTTTTTTCTAAATATCTTTAAAATTTATACACGTTTCATACACACGTTTTTACACACGTTTCATACACACGTTTTTACACACGTTTTTATACACGTTTTTACACACGTTTTTATACACACGTTTGTACACACGTTTTTATACACTCATTTTTACACACACGTTTTTACACTCATTTTTATATACACATTTTTACACACGTTTTTATACACACGTTTTTACACACACTTTTATACACACACTTTTATACACACGTTTTTATACACACTTTATACACACGTTTTTATATACACGTTTTTACACATGTTTTTATATACTCATTTTTATACACACGTTTTTACACACATTTTTATACGCGTGTTTTTATATACACATTTTTATACACACTTTTTTATACACACGTTTTTATACACATGCTTTTTAAAACATGTATAAGAATGTGTGTATGAATGTGTACATGTGTAACAACGTGTATAAATGTGTACGTGTGTTCAAATGTGTAAAAATATGTGTATAAAAATGCGTGTAAAAACTTGTGTATGAAAACGTGTGTAAAAACAACGTGTGTATAAAAACGTGTATAAAAACGAGTGTATAAAAACGTGTGTAAAAACTTGTGTATAAAAACGTGTGTAAAAACGCGTGTATAAAAACGTGTGTATAAAAACGTGTGTAAAAATGAGTGTATAAAAACGATTTTAAAATATAATGTAAATAATCAAGTTTTAATTGGAAAATGATGTAACATATGATAATTCAACTAAAAAACAATTTTAAAATGTATAAAAAACATATAAAAATATTTAGTGAAATAGAAAATGGAAACTACTTTTTATTAACATGGTTCTAGCTACATGAAACAACATATATTTGACAACTATTTTTTAAACATACGTTAACTATTTTTGGTACGACGTTGAACAAAACTAGAATATTTTTAAACATACGTTAACTATTAGATTGGTTACTAAAATCGTTCTACCTTTGTTAGCCTCCAATTGATATTTTAAAAAAATTATAGACTAAAAATTATAGAACGATAGAACGATTAACATTTAATATTTAGAAAAAAAAAAAAACGTGTGTAAAAACGTGTATAAATTTTAAAAATATTTAGAAAAAAAAAAATTATAAGAAAACAAATTTTTTAATTTTTAATTTTTTTAATTTTTATTTTTTTTAATTAAAAAAAAAAAAAAAAAAAAAAAAAAAAAAAAAAAAAAAAAAACAAATTTTTTGTTAAGTATAAACGGCCGTTAGTATAAAGGACTAACGGTGCAAATGTTTGTTGCTAACGGTCGTTAGCTAACGGAAAAAACTAACGAGCGTTAGCCAGAGGGACCAAACCCGTTACAGGTATAAACCACAGGGAGAGGATCCGAGAAAAAATCTTTCGAGGGACCAAATCCGTTAAACCCGTTAAACCACAGGGACGATTTATGAAATTTACTCTAATTATTATTTTTGGGATATAATAAGTGTGTGGTTCTATTAAGTTGGTTTGATAAGTTGAAATATTAAAATTAAATTTTTTGGTATAATTTTAGACCCCGATTTTAATTGAGTTTCGATAATATGAGATTGACTATAATTTTGGCTTGAATTATTTTTGGGTTCGTTGATATAACTAATGTGTATATCTAAATAAAAAAAAACTCACATTCCTCTCACAACATGTGAAAAGAATATGATCGAATCGATAATTTTTTTTAACAACCATTAAACATAATGCTAAAAGGCGTCAACAACAGTACTATTTGATGTCATTTTGATACTGGGTTGTTGGTGGACAGCTTTGGAGATAGCAATTTTTAGGCTTCGATTGTTTGGTACGGTAGCATTGACTATAAGTCTATAACAATAAGAACGAACTTAAAAAAAAAAAAAAAAAAAAAAAAAAAAACTGTACAACTTTTAGCAATAAAAAAAAGATAACAATAACAATCATTTAATGATTAAAAAAAAAACAAATGCATAATATAATATAAAAAAAATTACAAAACAAAAAAGCTACAATAAAAAAGAACATAAAACATACGTCGGCTATAAATCAGCCCTGCTGCAACGTGCGATATTAATGAAATATTTACTCGCTATAAAATTAGTCATCGGGTACCCGCCGCCGCATTGCGCGGGTACCCTGCTAGTATTATATTAAACATAAGCAATACCAAACAAACAACGAGATCAGTTGTACGGAACCAAAATACTCATAAACGTTCTAAGTGAATCACATTTTAACCATACACAACCGAGTATTTGATCAAACACTGCTAGCTATGGTACAAACTTTACATCAGCCCTACAACAAGTGGCTCAAGTTAGGATTAAAATTTCCAATGTTCATTTCCGTCGAGATACACTTTCATTGTTGTCTTCATCCTTTTGCCCTTGAAATTTGTTTGCTATCAATTCACTGTGGTGCTCGAGATACACTTTGTTGTTCATTTCCGTCGACCTGTAAATATGAAAAGATTATTATATTTATAATTTGAACTAAAATTACGCTAGTCATGACCAAATTCCTTTCGAAAGGATACATGTAGTCATGTTTGACACACTAATTGTTTAGTTTAAGCCAATAAGTCCCAACCCGATCTGTACCAACATGGCCCGTTTTCATTTGTTACCCAACGCATCTCACCAACCAAGAGAGCATCACGAGTAACCAATCTGACGACTTTAGAATATAGATATAATAATCTTTTCAGACTTCTAATATGAATTGAAAGGCAGTTCTAAAATTTTAAGACAGTTACTCAAGTTCAGACTTCTATCATGAATTGAAGGGCGTTCTAAAATTTTAAGGCCATCTTCGTTAAATATTTGGAATCGATTACATAAACTTTATCCACTTTTTAATTCATTGTCTGTATGCATAGGCCATTTATCACCTCTCGGCTGCAGGATTTGGTCCCAAGTTGCCAGAAATACTCAAAAATGGGATGGAGCATTATACATGGTCTCACTCTGGATGTGTCTTGGCTCATGAGATATACAAAAACCCCTTATTTGGTCTAATAGAAAACTCATAAAAAATCTAACTCGTGCTAAACAGATGATAGAAAGCATGCAATTGATAGAATTTCAAAATCACGATATTCCAAGACTACAAAAACTCCCAGAATAAGACATCCTTATTAATAGGAAAAGAAAAATAATTATTAACTAAATGACGAAAAACATACATACCAATGTTTCAAAGTTGAAATTCTGGACGAGTGAGTGCCAAAACAGTACGCTCACTACTGTCAAACCAAACATACCTTAGAGAAGGTATATTAAACACAGAATGGGTAACAACTTGCTCGCAAAAGGAACAACCTCCCAGTTTTAGCTTTCTTAATTTTGGGCAGCCTTCCGATAACTTCACAAGTCCTGCATCAGACTTTCCTATATGAGTAAAAGATAGAGACCGCAAATTAGCACCATACTTCCCGATATATTCCAAACCCATATCCGTCAATCCTTCATGCCAGAGACTCATATCCAGCCTTTCGAGTTTGTTGCAACCCATTAGCATAGCTCTAACCCCATTGTCTAGCGTTAAATCTGATAAACCGTCTTCCTTCCCCAACCATATACGGAAGTCACGCAGATTCTTTAAATGAGTTCCTACACGCTCGAGAGCTTCATTTGAAATATCTCCAATGCTAACCTTTAAATACTCCAAATTAGTACATCCTTTTGCCAGAGCAATCAGTCCCCTCCCAGTTGCAAAGCCAAAATGCCTAAGTTTGCGCAATTTCTTGCAAAACTGAGCAATAACTTGCAATCCCCTGTCTCCACATTCATCCTCGGTATATAGAACTTCCAAATTGGGACACCTCTTAAACAATAAACACCGGCACTCATAATCCAATGTATAAACTACAAGATCCAATTTCCTTATCTGATTCAGTAAAGGGACTACACTCGAATATTGAGTTACAGACAATTCCATTCTACTTAAAGAACGTATATTAGGGGGAAACTGGAAACCAACAAGCTCACTCTCCTCATCACAAATATCTCCACCAAAATGTTCCAACCTAACAGCATATCTAAAGGCATCTCCTAGTTTACTTAGATAGCACGCTCCAATCTTCAAGGATATTAATGAGTTACAACAGTTTTTTGCAAGAAGTGTAAGATTTTCTGCATCAGAAATATCCGTATTGGTAACATGTAACCTTTCCAAAACCGTGCTATTCAATGCCAGTTGATGTATCCAAATGTCATCTTTCATTTCAATATAATTACAATATTTCAAACACAAAGTTTTCAATTGGCTACAATACCTAGACACATGCCTTAATCCATCCGTCGAAAACCCTTTACACTTACTAATCTTCAAACTCCTTAAATCCTTACCACATGTTCTCGCCAATGTCTCGAGATCTTCATCATGAACAATCAGACGAAGGATATGAAGTTCCTTTAAATGCCTAAACTCGAGAGCTAATTGTTCAATCCACGGGGTGATTCGGATATCATTATGATATGTAAATATAAAATCAGATGGAGGACCTTTAAGTGTTAACGTCTCCATGAATGGGAATCTTTTACTTAAAGAGGCAGGGTTTGGGTAGTAAAGTGTGTCGACAGTCACACGCTTACGTGTAATGCCATCAATCTCATAAAACTTACGGCAAACTAACGAAACAGAGTTTCGGTCCTCGGAGTTGTGTATATAAGGTATAACTAAGTCTAACACTTCCTCCCCCACTCTGGGTTTCTCGGGTTTGTGTTTGGTCATACGTTTGGTGGGTGCCATTAAGGTTTCAAAATTCAACTAACTAAACCCTTAACACTAAACACTAATAATCTTCTTAAAAAAGCCGAAAATCAATGAAATAAAGGCTAACTAAACACTTAAGGTATTAAAATGCAACTATAAAACGAACTTGTAACGACTAATAGGCGCTATCATCAGTTTCTTAACTATTCCAATAGCCTAACTAAACAGCTTATAACAATCAATAGCATAGCATAATCACAACCCAACAAAATAGTCATAATAACTAACACTTGACATTAATCACTAAACACTAATAATAATCTTTAAAAAAAAACCCCAAAATCAATGAAAAAAAGCCTAATCATAAAAATACAACATTCAAGTCAATGCGACATTTTATCAAACAGTTGGTGTGCAACAAAGAAATGACCCAGAAGCAAACTTTGTTCCGATGCAATTCTTGAAACTGAACAAGATCAGATCATTGAAAATGACGGCTGATTCTGATGGGGTTTTGTTTTTGGTTACAGATAATTAGCGTGTGTGAAATGAAATGAAAGAAAAGCAAGTGTTAGTCTTGTGTGTAATGGGATTTTCTTTACCGACCGACCGACCGACCAACCATTGTGTGTAATGGGATTTTCTTTACCGACCGACCGACCGACCAACCAATGTTCTGTTTTTATCCAAGTTTTAACCACAAATAAAAGTAGAAAATAGAATTAACTACATAAATGGTCCATGTGGTTTGCCGGGTTTTACGGATTAATTTTTTTTATGGGCTAAGTCCTTGTGGTTTTGACCCGTCACGGATCTAGTCTAAAACTACACGGATCCAGTCCAAAACCACCTATAATGAAAAAGAAAAATGAACTGAATCCGTAACACTCGGAAAACCACAAGGACCATTTATGAAATGACGGGTCGAAACCACAAGGACGAGACCCGTTAAAAAAAATGGACTGAATCCATGAAACTTGACAAGACACAAGGACCATTTATTTAGTTAACACTAGAAAATAGAATCGGCAGTGGATCTCTAATTTCACTTTAACTAATGTCCTAAAACTCCCTACTTTATCAAATTGTATTGTACTATTATTCATTTCTCATTATTAGAACACATTTACTTTTCAAAAAGTTTACTACTAAATATAGGAGAAGGATTCTCTAAAGTTGTTTTTACAACTTTAGTGAAATTAGGGGGACGTGAATCCAATGGATCAAATCAAAATAAGTTCTTTTGATTTGAGACATTTTCTTTTGATGTGAGTCATTGATTTGATTCAATAGCTCAAATCAAACGAAGTTCTCTTGATTTGAGTCATTTTCTTTTGATTTAATCCATTGAATCAAATCCAATGGCTCACACATATCCAACTTCACTAAAGTTGTAAAAACAACTTTAAAGAATCCCTCTCCCTAAAAATATCTTGAAAGCATCATCAAAACCAAAATGAAATTAGATATTTACTTTTCAAAAAGTTTACAACTTCACAATATATATATATATATATATATATATATATATATATATATATATATATATATATATATATATATATATATATATATATATATATATATATATATATATATATATATATATATATATATATATATTTGCGTTCTTATGGTGACCACTTTTAAATAAAAAAGATTAAATGTAAAACTAATTTAAAGGGTACAATCGGTATTTATCTTTCTCATATAACCTACATACATACACAATTTTCCGTCACTCTTTTTTCATCTTCTTTCTCTTGCTCCCAAAAACCACTTTTACCATCTTTCTCTCACATCTAAATATAATATATTGTAGATCTAAATAATCAAACACTAATCCAGTTGGAGTATTGGTTTTTCGATTTGTAATGGGTCGTTCAGTCGCCGGCGATCAACCACGTGTTTTGTTTGTTAGAAATGTTTTCTGCCGCCGTTCGAGTGTAAGCCTAATGCCGCCGAAAAAAGATTTGTATCTGCTCTAACGGCATCTCAAAATATTGGTGTGTATCATGTTGATGATATGTAGTGTGCATCACGTATAAAACATTTCGTAGTCCTTTATTTATTTATTTATTTATTTAATTTTATATAGTTATGTGTTGTATCAATTGGTAGTTATGGTGTTTTAATGGATAGTTGTTAATATCAAATTGTAATATTGTGTAATCGTGCTTTTCTGTGTATATTTAAGTACAAAATATTAATTGTCTTACAAACTGGGTCATTTGTGTAGTTTGCACTTTGCAAACAAGTTTATGTCTATCAATAATTTTCTAAGTCTATTGTATTTTTTTTGTTTGTTTTTTATTTTTTGTTTCACTACAAATGTTTCAAAAGAATAAGTGTGTCGAAGAAAATGTATCACAAAACTTAGTGTGTCCTTAAAAATGTGTCTTCACAAATGTATTATAAAATTTAGTGCGTCACTATATATGTATCAACAAAGTGTGATAAATATAGTATGTCATTAAAAATGTACTAAAAGTTTGTAGTTTGTCATTACAATTTACGAACGTGTCAAAAAAAAATGTGCGTCACTAAATATGTATCAAGAAACTTAACATGTCATTAGAAATGCATCAATGCATCATAAAATAAAGTGTGCCAAAAATATATTGAATAATTAGAAATGTATCATAAAACTATGTGTCACTAAAAATATATAAAAAATATTAGTGCATCACCGAAATTGTGTCAATTAAAATTATAAAAGGTAGAAATTAAAAAAATTTAGAAATGTTTCCACACGTATAGAAAAATTAAATCAATTGACGTGTGCATAGAAATTACTACTAGACTACTAGTACTAATTAAAAATATAAAAAGGTGCGAATTAAAAAATGTGTTATAGATGCATAGTTAATTTAAATCGTGTGATGTGAACTTGTTTATCTTTCTTACTGAAAATGCCTTCAATTTTCTACTTATTTACAGTAATGCCATCAAGTAATTAATTATTACACTCATTTAATGAAATTTCAATCTCATCAATAGTAAATGATCCAATGGTTCACAATGGTTCTTATTATTTGTATTTTAAACTTGGTCATCACAATAACGTCTTGTGATTAGTACCATTAGATTGTATTTCTGAACCTGTTATGCTTTATAGTTCTATGCCTCTGTGGTATTATCTAATTCAACAGTTTCATAATTGCTACGTCACATTGTCTTTTAGTACTGGAATACGTTTACGATTGTAGGTTTTGGGATTTTGTTGCAACCACACTTGTGGTCCCAACATACAAGTGTCCCAACATACTAAAAGGTGAAGCAAGGTAATAGGATTGTATTCGAACATCGGCAACCTGTTTTGCCGAGTCTAGTAATCAATTTTCTTGCAAAGGCATAATCTCCCTCATATTATGGGTGTAGTTATGCACACAACACTTAGTTGGCCAGTGAAGCTTAAAGTCATCGAAGCAAAATATATGTGAGAATCTAGGAAGAATTAGACTTAGTATCTGACTTACCTATCTATAAGGATACGGAATTTACTTGAATATGGAGAACGATCTTAGGCAACTCATTGATACAAAGTTGAAAACAAATGTTAAGGCAAGACTCGTTAAGATACTATGACAAAGTATGAAATAGTCGCGCCACTAGAAGTTTTAGGAGTATAAGATGAGATCAACTGAGTGCCTATGAGGTATTAAGTTTCTCTCGTTGATTTGTCATAGAGGTCCTTTGCATGTTTAAGTATAAACTTAGAGTTAGTTATATGGATTCACCACGATAACCGTAAATTATGCTTGAATGATTGTCCAATGGTAAGCTTAGGGTGTCGAAGCACCTCAAATATTTCAACATTGTTTTGCCAAAAGATGGATCAGTTTAGTGGCTACTGATTGCCAGCTGTGACATGCTGACATGCTAGTTAATTTAACGTATATCTATGAAATACTTAGCATAATGGGCAGATAGTTACAAATGGATAATTATTATTAAATGGAAGAGGTGTTCAATTCTAGGGGGCTTTGGTAGGCTTACCTTCGTCAAATCGTCAATATGCCGTTCAAGTTGCAAGTAAATAATGTTTCTTGGATGTGGGCATGCAGTTTTTAGGCTTCTTGTTACATCAAATGGGAACTGAAGTTTTACACATAAAAATACAACATTCAAGTCAATGCGACATTTTATCAAACAGTTGGTGTGCAACAAAGAAATGACCCAGAAGCAAACTTTGTTCCGATGCAATTCTTGAAACTGAACAAGATCAGATCATTGAAAATGACGGCTGATTCTGATGGGGTTTTGTTTTTGGTTACAGATAATTAGCGTGTGTGAAATGAAATGAAAGAAAAGCAAGTGTTAGTCTTGTGTGTAATGGGATTTTCTTTACCGACCGACCGACCGACCGACCAATGTTCTGTTTTTATCCAAGTTTTAACCACAAATAAAAGTAGAAAATAGAATTAACTACATAAATGGTCCATGTGGTTTGCCGGGTTTTACGGATTAATTTTTTTTTTATGGGCTAAGTCCTGTGGTTTTGACCCGTCACGGATCTAGTCCAAAACCACACGGATCCAGTCCAAAACCACCTATAATGAAAAAGAAAAATGAACTGAATCCGTAACACTTGGAAAACCAGAAGGACCATTTATGAAGTGACGGGTCGAAACCACAAGGACGAGACCCGTTAAAAAAATGGACTGAATCCATGAAACTTGACATTTACTTTTCAAAAAGTTTACTACTAAAAATAGGAGAAGGATTCTCTAAAGTTGTTTTTACAACTTTAGTGAAATTAGGGGGTGTGAATTAAATGGCTCAAATCAAAAGAAGTTCTTTTGATTTGAGACATTTTCTTTTGTTGTGAGCCATTGATTTGATTCAATAGCTCAAATCAAACGAAGTTCCTTTGATTTGAGTCACTTTCTTTTGATTTAAGCCATTAAATCAAATCCAATGACTCACACATGTCCAACTTCACTAAAGTTGTAAAAACAACTTTAAAGAATCATTCTCCCTAAAAGTATCTTGAAAGCATCATCAAAACCAAAATGAAATTAGATATTTACTTTTCAAAAAGTTTACAACTTCACAATATATATATATATATATATATATATATATATATATATATATATATATATATATATATATAATAAAAAAAAAATGAGCCTAACATTATTTTAATAGGTGTATTGATGTTAGGGACTTCACTAGTGTTTGATGTACCATTTGAATCTTGTGATTAGTACCATTAGATTGTATTTCTGAACCGGTTATGCTTTATAGTTCTATGCCTTTGTGGTATTATCTAATTCAACAGTGTAATATTTGCTACGTCACATTGTCTTTTAGTACTGGAATACGTTTACGATTATAGGTTTTTGGATTTTGTTGCAACCACACTTGTGGTCCCAACATACTAAAAGGTGAAGCAAGGTAATAGGATTGTATTCGAACATCGGCAATGTGTTTTGCCGTAGTCTAGTAATCAATTTTCTTGCAAAGGCATAATCTCCCTCATATTATGGGTGTAGTTATATGCACACAACACTTAGTTGGCCATTGAAGCTTAAAGTCATCGAAGCAAAATATATGTGAGAATTTAGGAAGAATTAGACTTAGTATCTGACTTACCTATCTATAAGGATACGGAAATTACTTGAATATGGAGAACGATCTCAGGCAACTCATTGATACAAAGTTGAAAACAAATGTTAAGGCAAGACTCGTTAAAATACTATGACAAAGTATGAAATAGTCGTGCGACTAGAAGTTTTAGGAGTGTAAGATGAGATCAACTGAGTGCCTATGAGGTATTAAGTTTCTCTCGTTGATTTGTCATAGAGGTCCTTTGCATGTTTAAGTAGAAACTTAGAGTTAGTTATATGGATTCACCACGAGAACTGTAAATTATGCTTGAATGATTGTCCAATGGTAAGCTTAGGGTGTCGACGCACCTCAAATATTTCAACATTGTTTTGCCAAAAGATGGATCAGTTTAGTGGCTGCTGATTGCCAGCTGTGACATGCTGACATGCTAGTTAATTTAACGTATATCTATGAAATACTTAGCTTAATGGGCGGATAGTTACAAATGGATACTTATTATTAAATGGAAGAGGTGTTCAATTCTAGGGGGCTTTGGTAGGCTTACCTTCGTCAATATGCCGTTCAAGTTGCAAGTAAATAATGTTTCTTGGATGTGGGCATGCAGTTTTTAGGCTTCTTGTTACATCAAATGGGAATTGAAGTTTTATACATAGAGTAATATTAACATATAGGTCGAATATAGATATAACGAGTTGATATGAGCCAAATAAAAGCACCATTTGCTGCATTGCTGACATATATGCTTTTATAATGTCCTATTAGACAAAAAAATTGACTGTCAAGACGAGATGATAGAATCATTTGTTGGTGATTTTGTGTCACCCATATAATTTAAGTGTAATGGTTTGACTTAGTTGACCAATGTGTAATCGTGATAAAGTTCAACAAGTCGGGGTTGTGCGTAGTGCACACCTGTATGACGTTATTAGGATTATCATTCGGGGGTGAAGCCCCGAATCACGGGGGTTCGGGGGCAGCGCCCCAGGGGTGGCTGGTAGCAAGTCCAAGGGGCGGAAGCCCCTGGCAGGGTCCAAGGGGCAGTGCCCCTGGCTGGGGTCGAGCTATGTTAAAACACACTTAAAAATAAATTTCCCATAATTTTGGACCTATATTTTGCCTGTTAATCTAATTGTTTTTGCTAGTTATAATAATTGCATAGTAGTTATAACCGAAATTCGGTTTTGCTGGTCAATAATATATTATCTATATCTGGTTCTGTTTTCATAGCAACAAAAAACATATTCTCGTTTCAGAATCCGAGTTTTATCCGATTTGAGATTTTGATAGAACCATCGAAATACTTCAATCTGAAAGTGTTTACACGACTCTGAGATTATTGTAATTCTAAATTTACAACATCATTTGGACAAGCACCATTGAGGCTCTTTTGGTCATGTGTGCAACATGTGATTGCAACAGTTGAGTTTCATGGACAAAATAGTTTGCAGGACGGTTACTATATCGGCTGGTGTAATACGTTCTGCACAGTTAAACATAATAACTTGCAGCTTATCTGGTCATGCTTTTATGTTTATCATGTACTTCCAAATTTCAATCAACAAAATATGTCACTTAACAATAAATCAACATTTATTTGAGATTTTATCAAGTGTCTGCTTGTTCACTTACTGGTTAGGGACAGGATTAACTAATGCAGTTTTTGTGGATGTTCTTAAAATTAGACTAAGTTCATGTTACTTGTTATCTTTTACGTGCAGAAAATTTTGGCACAAATGAATGATGCAAAAGTTGATGGAATAAGTTATTTGGGATGGTCTGTATGAAGAGGCATTATTGAAGTATGAGTATGCTATCCAACTTGCCCCTCAGATACCCTCTTCTTCTGAAATTAGGTCAATATGTCATATATAATTGCGCCATGTGCTTCTTTAAGCTGGTAACTTCTTGACTTCCCATCCTATTAATTTGCATATTTACTTTAAGTTAACTAAACTCAATTGATCATGCAAGCACTAGAGACGATACTAGTAAATAATGTTCTGCTTTAATATTGACCCATTTCAACCCAAATATGTTTTGGGCACCTTTACCAAAAACATGTAACTATGAAAATTATTTGTTATTTGTACATCATTTCTTTAAACCAGATTAATATTATTTGGATTCTATGTGCACATGGAAGTTGAAAGATATGGGAAATTCCCTTCTTGGAAAATTTGGGATGAGTTTGGACAACTTTAAAACAGTGAAAGATCCTAATACTGGCTCGTATTCTATTTCATTTCAGCGCTAATGATATCTACTGCGTGTTTATAAGATGGCCTATTGCACAAGATACCTTCTATAATTGTACTAAGATGTGGAAACGGTGGTTAAAACTGTGGATATCATGTTTGTCTTATTTGGTTTTTCAATCGGGTAAAGTTGGTTAACCTTGAATTTATATTTGCATGTTATCCGGCATCAATGCAGATAATCATTTTTGTATTGGATGTGGACATTTACTTATTTAATGACATTCTTTCTTATGGGATATGGAAAACGTATATGCATCTTATCCGAAATTGATTTATTCGGAATTTCTTGTGATTTGTTAAAGGGCAGAGGCAGCAACAATTTCGGCATATTACTTTAAAACAGGTCATTCTGGGGTAGATATGATCTCCAACATAATACTAGAACATGACTATAAAGTAAACATTTTAAATGAACATGGTTGTTTTACTAATCGAGTCGCCTAAAATGGTCAAAATTTTGGTTTGATAATCGAGTCGCTAAGAATGCATTTGGATGTTCATGTTGGAATATATGAATCATAATACTAATATAAACATATAAACATCAAAGAGTACGCAGAGGAATAGATCAAATACAAATTATAAATTAACCGAATATAAAAGATGCGTACCTTTGTGATTTCTAGCAAGAACAAGAAACCAATGGGACAAGAACTATAAACCCTAACAGGGTTTAATGGTGGATCGACTAGGTGTAGTCGAATAGGGCAAATCACCTTGTTAGCAAAAGTATGCTAACACTTCATTCGTGTACACACGTACTTATAGCGTTTCAATGGAAATGTTAGATTCACGTTACACGAAAATATTAAACTATTGGTCCTATCAAACAATAGATCAATAAGACACAAAGAAAGAGAAGGAAGAAGTGATTTGGTTGCAAAGAGAACCAAGGGATGAATGAATGAATGAGAGGAGGTCTCATTATATACTATTCAAGTAGCTTGGAGCAAAAGCCAACCCCTCACCCTAAGGGAGGGTATGGCCGGCCATGGGTCACAAAGCCCAACCCAAACCTTACTTTCACTCTATTCCAAATCTAGTCCTTCATGTTTCGTCTAACGGTCGTTAGTGACCGCTAAGTTTATATTTCGTGTATTTAATAATTATTCGTCACTAAAACAATAATTATTAATTAATTGAAACTCATACGTAAAGTGTGCAATCCCGAAGTCTCGAGTTCGAGTCCGGTCATGATATATTAATTTATTATCCATTAAAACTAACAGCACCCACTCGGATATAGATTAATGTAACAATGACAATGGTTAGTCTAGCATAACACGCCAATGTCCCCAGAATGATCACGAGTATGGTTTTCCTGGAAAAAACACATTTGATGATTCATCATCATACTTATCCTTTTGATCCTAATACTATGTTAATATGGATATGGATTGAAGTCATTCCATAATTAACTAATGTTTTTCATTATTTATGATCAAGCAAGATTACCAATTCATCTGAACATATTCCAGATAGACCTTGGGCATGGCCATGCAAACATCTTGTTAATCCTACGAGCGGCCAAACAGTATTAAACTTCAAACCAAATTTGAATGAACCAAATCCCGTATTGACTACAAGCATAACCTATGAACTTTGCATCACCTCTGAAAATAATCCTTATAACTACCAGTTACGGATAGCGTTAGATTATCTCACAGAAAATGAGCTACATCCACATTAGTTACCTGGTATCTCAAGTCTGAGGATAAATATTCATGATTTACTCTAATGACAAAATCATAAGTACAATCATGTAATTGGGATTTTGTCCTATATCCAATTTTTCAATTATTGAATATCATGTGAATTTGGCATGTCTACACATCAATATAATTTAAATATATTATACCAAAACTCAGATTTATCTTAGTTCAATGATACTCCCATATCATTAATTGATAACGGACCTTTTAGAATAACTTAAGTTATTCATGGATTAAACATGTAAATATAGGATACAATATTTATGAGTAGAAATAAACATAACAAAATATTTCATTTCATTCGAATAATTATTGCTTACAATATCCTTTATCCAAATACTAACCACAGATTTACATGAAACTACTAGCTAAACGAAGTCCAATGCCATCAGCATGTCGAGTAAGCTTTTCCTTAGATAAAGCCTTCGTAAATGGATCAGCTAGATTGTTATCTGTGTGAATTTTGAGTAAATTGATTTCACCTATGTCGACTTGTTCTCGAACATAGTGATATCTTCTTGGAAAATGTCTGGCGCCCTTCATAACTCCAGGTTCATTGGCAAATGTAACTGCGGCAGAGTTATCACAATACATATTAATAGGTAATTCAATTGACGGCATTATACCAAGCCCCGAAATGAATTTCCTAATCCAAACAGCTTCCATCGCAGCTTCCGATGCAACAATATACTCAGCTTCTGTAACAGACATCGCAATTGTTGTCTGCTTCTTGCTCTTCCAGTCAACTGCTCCTCCATTAATAACAAAGATATAACCCATCTGAGACTTCGTATCATCTTTATCAGTTTCAAAGGACGCATCACAATAACCTGTAACATCAAGTTCTGCTTCTGGATTTCCCCCATACACTAGAAACATATCTTTAGTATTCCTTAAATACTTAAGAATGCTTTTAACAGCATGCCAGTGCTTTCCACCTGGATTCTGTTGATAACGACTGTTCATATTTTGTGCAAACGCCACATCAGGTCTTGTGCATCTAACTGCATACATGATAGATCCTACTGCTGAAGCACACGGAACTTTCTTCATGAGTGCAACCTCTTCAGGTATTGAGGCACATAGTTTGCTACTTAAGCCATGTTCTGCTTGCATTGGCAAATATCCTTTCTTTGAATTTTGCATATTAAATCTCTTCAATACTTTATCAATGTAAGCACTTTGACTTAATCCAATCAACCGCTTTGATCTATCTCTGTAGATCTTGATTCCAAGGATGAATGTTGCTTCTCCTAAATCCTTCATAGAAAAATATCTACCAAGATAAGCTTTAACTTCCGTTAAACTTGGTATGTGATTTCCTAAGATTAATATGTCATCGACATATAGGATAAGGAAAGTAACATTACTCCCACTAGTTTTCTGGTATACACATGGCTCATCAAGATTCTGATTAAATCCAAAACTTTTGATTTCTGCATCAAATCTCTTATTCCATTGACGTGATGCTATCCATAAATGGATCTTTGAAGTTTACATACACGGTTTGGAAATTCTGGATTCACAAACCCCTCAGGCTGCGCCATATAGATGTCTTCATCTAGGCGACCATTTAAGAAGGCGGTTTTGACATCCATTTGCCATATCTCATAGTCATAGTAGGCAGCTATGGCTAAGAGAATCCTAATAGCTCTAATGTTAGCTACAGGAGAAAAGGTCTCCTCGTAGTCAACACCAAATGTTTGAGTATAGCCTTTAGCTACCAAACGAGCCTTATAGGTGTGTACAATGCCATCCATGTCTGTTTTCATTTTGTAGAGCCATTTACTTCCAACTACCTTAGCATTTGGAGGTAAGTCTACTTCTTCCCAGACTTCGTTGTCTTTCATGGACTGCATTTCCCCATTCATAGCACTCTGCCATTTCTCCTTATCAGGACCATTTATGGCAGCCTTATAACTAGTAGGTTCATTAAGATCCCCTAGTATAGTTTCCTCACACTCTACGTTAAGACATAGACGTTCGGGTGCTTTCAAAGTTCTTGAAGATCTGAGAATGGGTACCACTTCCACTTCAGGTGAGGACCTAAACTTTCAGGTTCCACAGAAAGTGCGCTAGTGTTTTAAGAAGGTGATGTATCTTCATCTTCTAGATCATAAACTATCCCACTGAATTCTTGAGATATGAGATTCTTTTCAAAGAAATCTCCATACCTAGCCACAATGACTTTATTCTCTGGTGGAAAGTAAAAGTAGTAACCCATCGTTTCCATTGGGTATCCTACGAAGATACACTTAACAGATCTCTGTTGGAGTTTATCTGGTGAATCACGTTTAACAAACGCGTCACAACCCCAGACCTTTAAGTAAGAAAAGTTGGGAGCTTTTCCTGTCCATAATTCATATGGAGTCTTTTCAACCTTCTTTGTTGGAACCATATTCAATACGCGAATAGCAGTTTCAAGGGCATAATCCCAAAAGGATAACGGTAGATATGTAAGATTAAACATTGATTGTACCATGTCTAGCAAAGTACGATTTCTCCTTTCAGATACACCATTTTGCTGTGGAGTATAAGGAGCCGTGAGATGCTGGACTATGCCACACTCAGTTAGATAATCTTTAAACTCTTGGCTTAAACATTCACCGCCTCTATCGGATCGAAGTGCCTTAATCTTCTTACCGAGTTGTAATTCTACTTCACTTTTAAAAGCCTTGAAGGTATTAAAGACCTCATGTTTATGTTTAAGTAAATAAACATAACCATAACGACTATAATCATCCGTGAAGGTTATAAAGTAGGTAGTACCACGTTTTGACACATGTCTAAGTGGACCACACACATCAGTGTGTATTAATCCAAGTAGATCTGTAGCCCTTTCCACTTGATGTGAAAAAGGTTTCCTTGTCATCTTCCCAGATATGCAGGATTCACATTTATCAAATGAATCATCATTGATCTTTTGCAAAAGCCCATCATGTTGCAGCTTTTCCATGCGATCCTTGCCTATATGAGCAAGACGACAGTGCCAAAGATAAGACGAATTCAGGTTAGACTTGATTCTCTTATTGCTAATGCTATACAAAGAATTATTTCTATTGGAAATGGAATTTTCCATATCAATTTCAAACACACCATTTATTGGAATTGCATTAAAGTAAAAAACATTATTTAAAGAAACAAAAATTCCATGATTAATAAATGTGTGAACAAAACCATTATCCAATAACAAAGAAACTGAAATGACACCCCTAACAATAGAGGGTGCATAATGACAATTATTCAATACTAGTATCATTCCCGAAGGTAAAACTAAATCGAAAGTCCCTATGGCTTCAACTGCTGCACGTACACCATTTCCTACGTACAAGTATCTTTCTCCATAGGCCAGCTTCCTTGCTCCTCTAAGTCCCTGCGACGTATTACAGATGTGAGTACCACATCCTGTATCATAGATCCAGGAATTATTCTTACGAGGAAAAGAAAATAACTCAATCATAAACATACCTGAAGTGCTTGCGACGTTACCAGGCATTTTACCTTTGTTAAGGCGCAACTCCTTTAGTAACAATGGACAATTCCGCTTCCAATGACCAGGAGTGTTGCAGTAGTGACAAGTAGCCAAATCCTTGTTAAATTTTTCCTTCTTCTTAGCAGGAGGAGGATTTTGCTTCTTAGGCTTCTGTTGGTGAGTCGAAACTTGTTTGCCTTTACCATTACTGTTGCCTTTACCCTTGAAGTTCGCATTTTGCGGTTTTTTGGGTTTCTTCTTGGTGATCTTACCACCCTGTATCGCCATTACAGCTGGTGTAGGTGCCTTCTTATTCAGGCCTTTCTCATAATCAATAAGCATTGCATAAACTTCACTAACTGTCTTCCCCTTGCAATGCATATTATAGTTGCGTACAAACTCACTATACAAATCCTGATTAAGGGATCGCAAGATGAGACCAATACATACGCTTTCCTGATATCCGCAGCCAAGTCACTCCAATTGGTCCATATAATGTTTCATAGACAATACGTGGGCACTCACGGATTTTCCTGCTTCCTGCTTACAATTATGCACAGATTCTATTAAATCATATAATTCGGCAGCAGGTGGTTTCTCAAACATTCGTCTGAGTTCATTTATCATGTCCATGGGTCCATATCGCTCAAACTGTTTCTGCGATTGAGTATCCATCCCAGCCAACATGAGACAAGCCACATCATTGTGCTTTTCATATTCAACATTGTAAGCATCCTTCTGTGCTTGTGTTGCATCCTCAGCAGGTTTTTCAGGAAGTGGTTCACCAAGATAATCATATCTTTTGGCCATCCTCAAGGTGATTCTTAAGGATCGATGTCAATCATTGAAATTTGCACCAGTCAACTTGTCTCGATCAATCATTTGCTTGAACGCATAACTCATGTTGCTCATATTAGTGTTTTCGGGTGTAGCCATTTCTACAGAAAAAAAATTCAAAAGTTAGTACTTTCGATAATAAAATTTCTAGAAAATTAAATACCCTTGGTTCATAATCATATAACCATTTAATTTTACAATGAAAAACTAAGATCCAAATTGACATAGGTTCATCACATCAGTTAATTTGCTAGTGATGACGGTATTCAACAAGGTACGAGACGTGTCCCAATTGCCAATATTCAATTGCAATTCCTAGAAAGGATGGGATTTACATATTTGCCAACCGCAGTTGCAATAATGTAATCATGTTTTATTCCCATCTTATGCCTTGAGTGATCAGTACCCGCTATCAACTCAATTAAGTTAACCAACTTAAGAAACAGCAAACTTACATAATTACACAACACTAGTTGATCTGCTAGTGATGAAATCATGTAATTTGCCCTTCCATTGCAATTTAGTCAGGTTACACCCTGACGTAGATCCAATTTTAGGTGTTTCCGTTTCATTGGATGGCATATAACTTAACTTTAAGGGTAGTTAATTTGATGTGTGTAATCAAAATACATGTACAAAGATGTCATGCATTCATCTTGTAGCATATGTTTCATGTACAAAACTTTTACTCATTAGTTTCTTTACGAGCTTAAATCTTCAAAGTTTTGATTGAGGCGCTGAGAAACTTACAACTTTGCCTTAAATGCTTCGTAGTTATCATGGATGTTAGGTAAAACTAAATTTGACTCACAGGCGAGCGTCAAGCCAGAATGGAGGCTCACTAAGGCCGCAATTTAATGCTAAGCCACCTTATACCCACTTTAATAGTTTGTCAAAATAGTTTCACCTTCCAACCACTTACTACAGTCACAATCAATCAACCAAAAGTTCAAGATTTATAAGTAAGCTCAAAACAAGATTTTACCATTATTAAGTCCGTTTAATATTTTATTTATGAAATTACCCTTTGTTACTATCATGTCACAAAACATATAAAACAAAAGTAATAAAATAAAATAAACAAACAACAACAATAATGGACATGCAAATCAAAATCAATTTAAAACACACAATTGATTTAATACACGATTAATAGGGTCTTCCCTAATTTTATAATTAATTAAATTTTAGTAATCTTTATTCATAATATTTACTAAATCATCACATCAATTATAATCAAATCGTATAAATAAGCATGAAATCAAACAATCATAAATCCATAACAACACATGCATGGTTTGTCATGGATGCCCACATTGCACATATTATAACAATAATCATGTCAATCAAGGAACGCAACCAAAACGTCATATCACCAATATCCATTTATATACACATAAATTACATGCAACATAGGGTTTCTACAAGTTTTTATTAACAAAATTCAAAAACCCTAATTTTCTTTTTTAAAAAAATTCAAAATTTATAAATAAAATAAATAAATTTCGAAATAAAAAAATAATAAAAATCTAGGGTTTATGAAAAATTTAAAAAAACATAAGAACACCAGGCATGTAATAATCATAATGATTCAATTTTATGTGTTTCGGTAATTCATTATAATGTATTAACGGCTCTTGATGCCACTGTTGGAATATATGAATCATAATACTAATATAAACATATAAACATCAAAGAGTACGCAGCGAAATAGATCAAATACAAATAATAAATTAACCGAATATAAAAGATGCGTACCTTTGTGATTTCTAGCAAGAACAAGAAACCAATGGGACAAGAACTATAAACCCTAATAGGGTTTAATGGTGGATCGACTAGGTGTAGTCGAATAGGGCAAATCACCTTGTTAGCAAAAGTATGCTAACACTTCGTTCGTGTACACACGTACTTATAGCGTTTCAATGGAAATGCTAGATTCACGTTACACGAAAATATTAAACTATTGGTCCTATCAATCAATAGATCGATTAGACACAAAGAAAGAGAAGGAATAAGTGATTTGGTTGCAAAGAGAACCAAGGGATGAATGAATGAATGAGAGGAGGTCTCATTATATACTATTCAAGTAGCTTGGAGCAAAATACAACCCCTCACCCTAAGGGAGGGTATGGCCGGCCATGGGTCACAAAGCCCAACCCAAACCTTACTTTCACTCTATTCCAAATCTAGTCCTTCATGTTTCGTCTAACGGTCGTTAGTGACCGTTAAGTTTATATTTCGTGTATTTAATAATTATTCGTCACTAAAACAATAATTATTAATTAATTGAAACTCATACGTAAAGTGTGCAATCCCGAAGTCTCGAGTTCGAGTCTGGTCATGATATATTAATTTATTATCTGTTAAAACTAACAGTTCAAAGTGTTGTGGATTATCTTGAAACCGAGATTAACATTAAAGATGCAGTTTTACAACTTGGCCCGTCTCAACATGTATTAGAAAGGTATCCATATTACTTGGACATATATATTGACTTGTTACTTGACATGGTATGTTTGATTATTATGCCACATCTACCACAAGCGCCTTTAGCATGCATGTCACGAGTCATCTTCCAAATCGCATAGTGGATATCAAATATTATCGGATACATATGCATGAAAGTAAGGAAAATATTGATTTCAACTGTAGATATCACATACAGACGATGAAAAATTCGGAAAATTAGTTCATGGGGGGCATTGTACGCAATATATATCAAATACAGAACCACATAATTGTTTTGGTATCACAATCCAAAGAAAATATTGTTCAAGATTAACATTGCAGGGCTAGTATTTATATGGCCTTTGAAAAAAACTGAACATGGGTAAACTGAAGTAGGTCACGTCATGCTGGGCAATGAAGTGTTTGCATACAATCTTCATAACTAACAAACGATATAGTTTTCATAATTTCTTTTTAAATCACACCATTGTATACTAGTAAAGCATGCACTTGAATTACTACAATTAATACATTTTTACTCAAAATCATTGGATATCACGTATCCTGCATGATCATAATAGGAAGGATTTTGTTTATTACACAAATTTTAGTCACCCTTTTGCACACAAATTAACAAATCATCACCGAATAGAAGAAAATAACAGAAACGTAAATGCAAGATCAGAAAGAAGCTGTTTGTTTGAATCCATCACAGATTTGTATATAGATTCTCGTGATTATCACGTTACCTAAATATACAAAACTTAAGAATTCAATACTATTACTATCAACAGTCTAATAACATACGTCTCGAATTTGTACAACGATAGTGTTTAAAAGAATTTGTTCATACATAATAAAATACATAAAAATATCGACTGCGATTACACAAATTTAGCAACTACGATATGTTAGTATCAATATTTTCTCCAACATTATATAAAGGTAAGTCTTATGGAAAGTCATAAACGATAGTCTATACAATCATACCAACCTACAAGATCATTGATCAAGTACAACAACTCACATTAAATACTAGGGCAAAGTCTAAAAATGACCAACATACTTTATCTCTTGTACCTAAGTGCTAAACATGTCCATTTAAGTACCAACATGCTATACACAAATTCAAATTTTGTAATTATGAGTAACTTTGTAAGTGATTTGAACCTAAATTCGAATTTTGTACTATTATGAGTAACTTTGCAAGTAATTTGACAAAAATACCCCTGTGTTCTTCATCTCCATCTTCTACGTCTTCAAACCCATATCCAGCCACCACCTCTGGCTACCAACTTCAGATTATGTGCGGAATTGGTGGAGGTGGTGGCCGGAATATGTGTTTGAAGACGTAGGAGATGAATTGGTGGAGGTGATGGCCGGAATATGTGTTTGAAGACGTAGGAGATGGAGATGATGAACACAGGGTATTTTTGTCAAATCACTTGAAAAGTTACTCATAATAGTACAAAATTTGAATTTGTGTATAACATGTTGGTACTTAAACGGACATGTTTGGCACTTACATACAAGAGATAAAGTATGTTGGTCATTTTTAGAGTTTGCCCTACGTATTATGATAAATATTAAATAAGCTGGTTATAAGCAATTATATCAAATAGTCTATTGGAAAGCTTATACACGTATAATGTATACTCTTTAAATTATCGTAACTATTTCCTAACATATATAAATCTTTCAGAACTATTATCAAATTCAACTCAAAACTATAACATTAGAATCAACTACTTTGCAGCCATTGTTTACACGATCATGCCCTCAATATTGGTGAATGTTTCATTTCAGAACCAAGTGGTGTATAGTGTACTGGCCTTGCTATCAGTTTACACTTTTTAGTTGAAAAATTTCACAATAGAAATTCCCTATTAGATTTCCCTTTGTAAAACACATCGGCACATTGGAAAACCAAAATCTTGTTGGACAAAACTCATGCTCTCGAAAAGAGTTCCCATATGAACGAGAACATTTATAAGGAACATAAGGGATTAGAGGGACAAAACCATTAAAAATGTAAGAGTTTTTGTATGTTATGGTGGATTGATTCATTTGATACTGGCAAAGCCTGTCAATTAGGTCACATCGAGGTCATGAAACAAACCTTTATGCGGAAAAAGACTTTTCTCGTTAGAAAACGAGTGAAGTATCTTATTCGATTCAGGTACATTTTTCAAAACTTTGGTGTCCCGAATTGACAACCCTCAGTTTGTCAATCCTAATACGAACAACCACCAAGAACAAACAAATCTTACTTTTATAAGAAGCTTTGGCCTCTAATTCTTTCTATTATATATACATGGATTCTGCTCTTGTATTGGAAACTATTTTGACAAGATGGGTTCTTTGAAGAAGATTTTAGGCTTTTGCAATGGGTGGATATATTTATCATGTGGCATCTAATAGGGAAGTCTTATTGTGGAACCCTTCAGCTAAGTATAACATGATAACACCTCTTGTATGATATCAAACGATCTGGTTTTGGAAAAAAGATTTTATCATCGATAGAGTAGGGTATGACCATGTTAACGATTAACTATAACTTGGTTGGATTCAACCACGTTATAGTCATTGTTAACATGATCATGCCCTACTCTATGGATGATAAAATCAGACGATCTGGTTTTGGAAAAAGATTTTATCATCGATAGAGTAGGGTATGACCATGTTAACGATGAACTACAACTTGTTTGGATTCAACCACGTTATAGTCATTGTTAACATGATCATGCCCTACTCTATGGATGATAAAATGAGACTCCTCATGAATGAGACTTGAACCCCATTGATCGTAAGGGATCAACTTATGCATATCTACTTATATCCAATGACAATTGACACCATTTTACCTAACTTAAATAATTGCTAACTAGCTATTAAATGCATTTATTTCACTTCACTCCTATGTGAAACATGCACAATTAGTCTTAAACTTCTAAGAGGTATTAATTAATATGCAAAGTTTACGACACTTGCAAAAAATGTTAATAGGCATATTGTAGAAATTATATAAAAATGATACAAACACTTCAAACAACATACTATCATTTTCTAAGGATATATAATTTGAATTAAAGGAACATATTAATGTACATTTTCCTTGAATATCAAGTGTCCGTTTTAAGTTATATACGGTTAGTGGCGATAAATGAAAATAAATACACCAATATGTAAATATTGACCCTCATAATTTGACTAAAAATTCTATGCTCTTGGGATTGTGGAAGTTCAGATAATACACGTTCAACCCATAAGCTAAAACCGAATGTAATTTATCTTTTGAATCCAATTTAAATTTAAGTCGTTCTTGAGATTTAACAACTACTCATAATATCTCATCGATACATCTACCGCCACTAGAGATGGAAATGATTATCCGATCCAATGAATATCCACTCGACTTGATGCATTAATAACTAATATGGATTAACTAAATAAGTAACTAATGGATACGGATTTTTATAATTATTAGTGGATCGAGTATAGATAACGATTTTTCATCCATGCACCACGAGTTTACCACACCATATATCATTTAAAAATTATATCACAAACAATATGATAATCTTTAGTGTATTTTAGCTCTGAGATGCTTAGATCGTAATATAAGTTCTAGAACATGCACGCAAATTATAGTTTTTGGTTTAGAGGTTTGATTTATCAAACTTAGGCTGTGTTTGTTTTTTCTTTTATGCCTCTTAACAGCCTCTGAATGGGCACTGTGTCTGAATCGGTCAGACATTTTGACGTTCAGACCATTTTTTTTTTCCGTTCAGATGCGTTCAGATGCAGTAAGATCTTAATGGTTTAGACTTGAGAGGGGTGTCTGAATGCGTCTTGTTGCCTCTTGCTGACACAAATAAAAAAAAAAAAAAAAATTAGTACGAGCAAGCAAATGTGCGGTTCAAACATGAGTTTTTTTTCCCGTTCAGATGCGGTCAGATTCAGACATTTACGCATCAGATTCAAATTCAGATGTGCGGTTCAGATTTAGATTCAGATCCTCTTAACAAACAAACACCACCTTAGTTGTATACTATTGTCCAATAGTCTATCTAAGTACTTAAAATTAACTTCTCAAAAAATAAACATGGAACAAAAAAAATGTAGTTAATTAGTCTTTCATTATTTATTGAGTAAATTGCAAAAATCGTCCCTAAAGTTTGACCAATTTGCATGTTTCGTCCTACAAATTTCGAAACTGCAAGGATCGTCCCTAAAGTTTCGCCCGTGTGCATGTGTCGTCCCTAAAGTTTGGTCCGTGTGCATGTATCGTCCCTAAAGTTTGACCAATTTGGGACGATATATGCCCCAAAAGGACGATATTTGCCCCAAAAGTTTGCCACAGGGATGATTTTTGCAGTTTCAACAGTTCTGGGATGAAACATGCAAATTGGCCAAAGTTTAGGGACGATTTTTGCAATTCCCTCAACGATATATCGTTTAGTTCATTTATAATTCAGATTTTTTAAGTAAGATTTCTTTCAAAATCTTACGGATATCGATTTACCTATTTTATTTATTAGATATAAATTGACTTAGAACTAAATGCATATGGATATTAATAGTATACGACTCAACTAGATCCTTATCTGATTTACTGTCATACTTAATCTCCACCGGTAACATATGTCTTCTCCTTCTTTCTCTCCATCCCATCTAACTTAATTTATTGCTAACAAACTATTAAACGTATTTATATTATCACACTTATTTTATTGCCAACAAACTATTAGATAAATTTATTTCACCTAACAAAATGTATTAAATTTATTTGATAAAATACTATTAAATGTATTTATTTCACCAACTTAATTTATTTGCTAACAAACTATAAAATGCATTTATTTCACCTAACAATGTTTAATGAACTTAATAATAAATATTAAATGCATTTATTTCACAAACTCAATTTATTTGTTAGCAAACAATTAAATGCATTTATTTCATCAAACTTAATTTATTACCAACAAACTATTAAATGCATTTATTTCACCCAACAAAATTTAATTCAAAAAAAGGCTCTTCCATGTATTATTTATCACATTCAAATTTAATTTGATGTTATCCTTAAAAATATTATATATTTATTATTATAAAAATGTTACATTCACACAATTTTTTTTTTAAAAAATGCTCGTGTGCCTAGTGGAATATAACATTTTTAGTGTAGCATTATTTCTCTTTATTTTTTCTCACTCTCACATGTGCATGAAAAAAAAAAAGAAAAAATAAAAGAAAAACACTATATGAATGTATCATTCTCTAAGATGATTTCTAGCATGGAGATTATGAATAAATTCAACCTAACCATAGGATAAAACACATGACAAATCTAAATGGTCTAATCGCGAGATAAAAAGTTATGCCACTAGTCATTGTCAATCACTAAGCTAATAAAGTTTGCTTTTTGAACACACATGAGTATCATTGCCTATTTATAATTAATGGCACTTCACTTAAAAAAAATAAAATCATTGAATGAATAATTTTCTTCACATTTGTAATAATATAATTAAACTCACTAACATATTATTGATGGCCATGGATTTGAAAGAAGACTAAGGAGAAAATAAGAATATAAAATATTATATCAAAAGAATAAGTTATGAGAGGGAGGTTGATGTATGTAATGCAGAAGAAAATTGTGTGAGAACAAGTAAACCTTCCCAATCACATGGATTCTAGTGATCTAGTCAAACACATGGTTCATGGCGGTTTAACCAGACCCATATACTGTGACAAACACTATCAATCACTTTCATTTTGATACCCATACTCCAAAACTCAATGAACCAAACTCTACCTTATACTTTTCATGATTTTATTGTTTTATTTTCATTTAAGTTCTCTAGATTTCACACCGAAAAGGTGAATTGATTCTCATTGTATCATTTTCCTGTATTCAGCGCAAAATACAAGTACTAAGAGACCAAGTAAATCTTTATCACAGAGGTTACAGCAGTCATGTATTCATAGACTAATGCACCCTATATTCAAATAAGGCTTACTTTAACTAGAAATGAGCAAATATAGTCTAATGCACCCTCGCACTTCTGCAAGCTAACGACCAGGAGAGCATATAGCTTAAACCTTGGAAAGTGTAATCCAGGTGTAGGGAAAGTTTGACCCATCCCTTTTAAGGCTATTTTGGTGTCCAGCCCATTTGGTCCGTTGAAGAAAAACAACCCAAATCGACCCATTGATTAGTAAATAACTCAAATTATTCATCAATTTATAACACAAAAGAAAGCTCTTTTGAAAAAAAAAAAAAAAAGTTTAGAAAACAGCATATTCGGGAACATTGATATAGCGTAAGTCATAAACAGATACAGAAAGTTCATTAAAACATAATTATGGATCAGTATTAGTCTTGATTCACATCAACGCATCCCTCATCATGAAGTACTATTTTTGGGATTAGAAATATTATATGTTCATTTCAATTTGACTAAAATAATACATAATATCAGTCGGGCAGCTTTGGCAAAGCTACTCACCTCTCAAAAGTAACTTAATTTACTCTTCTTATTCCTTTTTATCACAAATTTTCCATTGGGTCTTACATCCTACTTTCTATTACATCAAAAGACCTTTTTTCTAGGCCAAGTGTTCAGATCAAGCTGGAGTACTACATTTTGACATTATAATACATTTATAAGCCAGGATGTTTAAAATAATCACTAAACTACACAACAAATTCACACAGAGACATAGAGTCGATAAGCATATATTATATAATAAGAAAACCATCCATATAAAAGGTACACATTTATTTAGCTGACAACGAAAAGAAAAAAGAAACAAAAGAGCAGAAAAGAAAAACTTATATCATATCGTCCTCCACTTTAACAACTCACTAGTCGAAAAAGAAGCAGCTAGTCTTGGTATCAACGCATCTTTCCTACACCTTAACAAGGCTTTCCTGATACACATATGAATGTAAAGAAGACACGTGATGAAATTTCAACAGTTTAGTTTCCTTACTCTCAAGATCATACTGCATAAACCATCTGTTTTGTACTTCCAAGAATACTTCCTTACCATTCTTCATGAAGGTTATTGGTCTTACAGATGGCCGAACATTGTCCGTGATATCAGACAGTGTCATTGCAACCAACTTCTTCCATGATTCCTTAACTCCGTATTTCCCCATCACCCAAATATCCACACAAGACCTCCCATAATTACCAACTACACAAAGACACCCATCAAGAATCCCCAAATCAATAGCCTCATATTTTTCAGTATACTCAGGTTGTGGTACTAATTCAAAGCTAAGACCAGCAAGATGAAGAGCAACTATCGAGTAATTCATAATTGGAGCACGATTTTGGGCTGCAACCCAATGGATCACACCATTCACACACACACCATGTGACCTGGGACCACCAAAATGCGCACCATGTCCTAGCAGACGGCAAATATGATAACCAACCCGCGGCACAGATTGCCACTCATTTCTTTTCATACTGTAAACAGTAACTTCAAAACTAACTGATGTTAGGTCTGAATTTCTATGCTGTAATAACACAACCACCTTATGATCATCATTAACGTTATCATACCCAAATTTATAACAGATAAATCTATTTCTGAAACCAGGTGGACACTGAATTGCTTTCTGTATTATTTTAAACTTCCTAGTTGAAGGATTCCAAAATAAGATTTCATGAGGAAATGCCTCCCTTACTAAACATACGAGCCCATTGCCAGAACCAACAAAATGATTAAAAGGACGGCTGCCAGAACCAACAAAATGATTAAAATGACGGCTGCCATCAAAAGGAGGTTCCAGTTTAACAAGACGTGGACTAGAATCCACATTGATAGAATAAAAATAATTTAATGGAGTTCTTAAGTCTTTGTAAAGAGTTAATATTTTGAATGTTTTTAATGGTTGATTAAGATGTGAATTGACAAATGTATGGCTGTCGATTAGCCTACGCCAGTGTTTTGAAACCGACCGGAACTGCAAAAGAGACTTCACTGGCAAGCGTGAAAGAATTCCATTGAGTAATTCAGATGAGATTGGAATGTCTGACATTGTTGTGAGAGAATTAAGATTATGATGTGATGAAAAGGATAAATAAGTTTTGGTGATTATATAGCACTTAAGAACTCGAAAACAATTACTACGGGGTATATCCTTGAGTTACATAATGACCATAACCGCAACCACCAGAATTAAAGTGGATGCGTAAGTGAAACGCTTTCACTTTACTCCAAAAAAACCAAATGCCATCACTACTTTATATCGTCATGAGGCCGACCTTTGACTTTGGGAATGAAAAAAATAAAGACAAGTGTACCTCGAGAACTAGCTAGTTTTGGATAAATAAATTTCACATTCAAGGAAAATAATAGTAAATTGAGGAAAGAAATAGGTAAGAAATCTAAGGTAAAATTGATGGAATCAAATGATAACTTTTGATTCATAGATTATATGGCAGATTTGGTCCTAATACTGTGTTGCCATACCACGAAAATGATATATGCATCTAGTAGTCCTAAAATAGGGACGATATGTTAGCTTGGATAAGACATGCATTTACATGGCTAAAAG
Organism: Artemisia argyi; assembly: GCA_030686995.1. Taxonomy (NCBI): domain Eukaryota; kingdom Viridiplantae; phylum Streptophyta; class Magnoliopsida; order Asterales; family Asteraceae; genus Artemisia; species Artemisia argyi. The sequence goes on along the minus strand of CM060706.1, from coordinate 23,002,385 downwards.
TATACACACATATATGAACCATGAAAACACTTGCACAGTTAGTGATTTGCAAAGGCGTTTGATGTATCGGACAACAAATGGCCACTATAGCTTCCTCACTAAAGCCTTCCATTAGCACGATCATATTTTAAAAAGTGTTCTGATGAGAATAATAAGATTCAAATTATGATCGAAATGATCAGAATACCAATATATTATTGAAGTCCTACAATAAAATAAGAAGATTGACAGGGCTAGTTGTGTCTTTTCACCCATCTTAACACGTTATCTAAGTTGTTAAAATCTTTGATGAATGGGATAGACTTAATGGGCCCTTTGACATCACTCCAAAGTAATGGGTTCATCACAGTTAATACTAATAGTCTAATACTAAGACTTTGTGTGACTTTCAACTTGTTCGACCCATTTGTCTAATTCATTGCTTGACCCATTTGAACCCAGCCCAAATTGAGTAATTGACCACGCCAAGCTCCTGAAAAGGGAGGGCTTTACCTGGTTTGAGTCTATGTGGCGGTAAGTTCAAACCCCGTTGATTAGTCGGCCAAAAGGTCGGAAACCATGGTTACCCAATAAACACAAAAATATTGGGTAGTTGACACACTTAAGAAAATCATCAAATACCACCTCTAACCATAGCACTTAAAAGTGAGCTTAATAAAAATGTTCAATCATTGCATTCTTCAATAAAATTCATTCCCAGCAACACTTTAGACAGTCACAACTATAGGAAAGGCAGACTTTTTAGAGCTTGTGGAAGATAAAAATATGTGGCAGTATGCTAATTAACAGGGGAAAAGGATAGTTGGGCATCTTGACAACCAAAATTATGCGTAACGGATGAGTATTAAAGTGTTAAAATTAAATTTCGGAACAAATATTAGTCATAGTGATTTCATAGTGAATATGAGATGGAATTATAAGTAACTAATTAGAAATATTAGGTGATGATTTCAATTTGATTGAAAAATTACACAATATCAGTCGGGCGTCTTTAGTAAGCAACTTACCTCTCCAAAGTAACTCAGGTTAGTCTTCTCATTCGTTTTCATTACCATTTTAATTTTTTTCGTGAAATGGTGAACTTATATTAACTCCAAAAACATATAAACAAATTGTCTGCAATGAATCTAAATACATCAATGCTAAACAGAAACAAGGAACATTAACATTGCTAGTACAACATCAAAGTATGGAATCCCCGACCATTGAGCAGACTACATCCTCACACTAACGGAAAGGAACTACAAACAATGGAAGGCCTCATCCCTCCTGTGAGTATTGTACCCAATCAAGACTACATTTCCTACCCTATAGACAGGCTTCATCTCAATTGGGACAATATCACTCCTCCATAAGAAACTTACCACTACAAAAATGCAGCTACATCCTCACATTTAAGCTATAGGATTAAGAAACTTTTAGGCATCATCAGTAGCATAGTAAGATTCCATGGGAAAGCACCATCAAAACCCATAACCAAACACTCCCAAACATAAGGCCATCTTGCATGACTCACTATTTCTAGCTTCATGCTTTTCCCAAACATACACTTATCTTTATTGCAATGTCTCAGCTCTCTATTCAGTAAGCCATATTCACTTCCTACAATCAATACATTCCAACATTCCTTATGCTAGACAGTGCAATAAGTTGTCTTATCGATAACTTCCTATTATCAGCTCACATCAAGCTAAAATAAGTCTACATCCATCAACATCAGCTAACTGAAAATACAGCTAATAAGCAAAAAAGTTCAAGATAATTTGCAACTAGAGTTTATGATCATTGACAAACATGTTGTCATATATACAAGAAAACCATCCATATTTAAAATACAAGGGTCATAGCATATTTAAATATGGCACGTCACCGAAGAATGACTTTCTGGATATCTTTTTATCAAGATCATACTCAATAAAATTTAAATGATCTACTTGCAACAACACTTTACCATTCTTCAAATATGATATCGGTCTTACACCTGGCGAAGTTCTGAACCCGACATCAGACATTTTCAATGCAATCAACTTCCTCCATGATTCCTTTACTCCATATTTCATCATCACCCAAACATCCACACTGAACTTTTCATGACAACAAACCACACAAAGACAGCCTCCTAAAATCCCCAAATCGATAGCCGCACATCGATTAGAATAATCAGGCTGTGGTACAAATTCAAAGCTTTGACTATGAAGATCAAAAGCAACAATCAAGTACTTCTTATTTGAACCGGAATTTTGCGTTCCAACCCAATGAATCGAACCACTAACACACACATCATGACCCTGCACTTTGGAATATATTACAAGGAAATTCCTGCTCAAATTGCCACACATCTAGTTTAAGACTGTAAACATTTACTTTACAACAAATCAAATTTGAGCCGGGTTTGCTATAGTGTGACAATATGAGCGGGATTTTGCTTGTAATGTTTCCCATGTCCAAGGTAATGATGTGCGTGTTAATGGTTCGATTCACAAGGTTGCGATGCAACTGTCCGGTTCATATATGAAGTATTTGGTCGTTGCTTTTGATCTTCATAGTCAAAGCATTGAGTTTGTACCACAGCCTGAGTATACTAATAAACGTGTGGCTAAAGATTTGGAGATTTTAGACGGGTGTCTTTGTGTGGTTGGTTATCACGTAATGTTCGGTGTGGATGTTTTGGTGATGATGAAATATGGGGTAAAGGAATCATGGAGAAAGTTCATTGCATTCAAAACACTTGCATAGTTAGTGATTTGCAAAGGCGTGCGCTCTGTATAGGACAACAAATGGCCAATATAACTTCCTTGGTAAAGCCTTGCATTAGCAGGATCATAATTTTCAAAAGTGTGCTGACAAGAATAATAAGATTCAAATCATGAAGTAGATTGACACGGCTAATTATGCCTAACTTGCATCCCAACACATCATCTTAGTTGTTAAAACCTTTGATGAATGGGGCAGACTTAATGGGCCCTTTCACATCACTCCAAAGTAACGGGTTCATCACAGTTAACACTAATACTAAGACTTTGTGGGACTTTTAACTTGTTTTGGTCTAATTCATTTTGAACACAGCCCAAATCGAGAAATTGGCACACTTAAGTAAATCGTCGAATATACCACCCCTAATCATAGCACTTACAAAGCGACATTTTAATAAAAATGTTCTATCATTGCATTCCTTAGAAAATTCATTCCCAGCAACACTTCACACAGAATCACAACCGTAGGAAAGGCAGACTTTTTTTAAAGCTTGTGGAAGATAAAAATATGTGACTGTGTGCTTAACAGGGGAAAAACATGCTTTGGCATCTTGACAACCAAATTATGCGTAACTGATAAGTCTTAAAGAGTTAATATTAAATTTCGGATGAATATTAGTTTTACGGGGTTAGTACTATGAAAATACAGCTATTATCTGCTCACGTCAAGCTAAAATAAGTCCAGATCCATCAACATCAGCTAATAGAATATACAGCTAATAAGCAAAAAACTTCAAAATAATTTGCTACAAGACTCTTAGATCAGTGACAAACATATGCGGTCATATATATTATATAACAAGAAAACCATCCATAGTTAAAATACATATTTATTTAGTTTATAAAGCAAACAAAGAAAATAGAAACTCATAGCATATTATCTTCTCACTTTAACTGCAACTAACAAGGGTCTCCTGATAGACACATGAAGTTAAATATGGCGCGTCAAAGAAGAATGCTTTTTCGGATGTCTTTTTTTCAAGATCATACTCAAGGAAATATTTATGATCTACTTGCAACAACACTTTACCATTCTTCAAATATGATACCGGTCTTACACCTGGCGAAGTTCTGAACCCGACATCAGACATTTTCAATGCAATCAACTTCCTCCATGATTCCTTTACTCCATATTTCATCATCACCCAAACATCCACGCTCACCTTTTCATGACAACAAACGACACAAAGACACCCTCCTAAAATCCCCAAATCTATAGCCACACATCCATTAGTATACTTAGGTTGTGGTACGGATTTAAAGCTTTGACTATGAAGATCAAAAGCAACAATCGAGTACTTCTTATTTGAACCGGAATTTTGTGTTCCAACCCAATGAATCGAACCACTAACACACACATCATGACCCTGCACTTGGGAAATATTACAAGGAAATTCCTGCTCAAATTGCCACACATCTAGTTTAAGACTGTAAACATTTACTTTACAACAAACCAAATTTGAGCCGGGTCTGCTATAGTGTGAAAACCTAACCACCTTACAGTCACCACTAGCATGGTCATATCCTGCTCTAACAATGGTAAGTCTTATTTTGGATCCAGGTGGATAGTCTCCCGCTGACTTAGTTAGTCTATACCTTTTCGTTGAGGGGTTCCAAAACAAAATATCACGACGAGTACTTTCCCCCCTAGTTAAACATATGATCCCATTGAAAGAGCCCATAATACGATAAACTGGACCGGATTGATTAACAGGAAGTCCTGGTTTTTCATAATCTGGATTTGGATCTGTGCTGAAGGAATAAAAGGAGCATTTGGAAGAGGAGTCTTTCAATTGAAGGAGAATCTTATTCATTTTTAATGATTGATTCAGATGTTGATTGACAAACTGAGGGCTGTCAATCACCGCACACAAGTGTTTTGAAACCGTCCGGAACCGCAAAAGAGACTTCACCGGCAAGCGTGAGAGAATTTCATCGAGTACATCTTGTGGAACGTCTGGCATTGTTATCAGAGAATTGGGATGATGATGTGATGAAAGGGATGGTAATTTGTGGTGAATATATAGCACTTAAGAATTCGAAAACAATTAATTTAGGGATATATCCTTGAGTTACTTGATGACAATAATCGCAACCACCTGGAATTTCAATCCTAAAAGCTAAGGCCACCGTTCTTTGATATCATCACACGACCTACGTGTGACTTTGAGAAAGAAAGAAATAGTAAACCACTAGTACCTTCGGAGCTAACTAGTTTTGGATCAATAAATTTCACATTCATGGAAGATAAGTGTAAATCAAGGTAAAAGAATCTTAGGTAAATTTTGTAAAATAAATAGTAAGTTTTGATTCAGATAATGGTAATCTGATTTTTGCCTCATGATTTGAATTGACTCATAATAATCCTATCACAAACCATACCATTTATGACATATACAATCTTAATACTGCCTTCGTTGGGGGTGTTTGGCATTGCTTATCTTTTTTACTTTTCATTTAAAAATAACTTTGAGATGAAATCAAAAGTATTAGTTTACTATCATAAACGATAAATGGATGAGGTTTTACATGTTCATAAATGGATAAAGGGATGAGTCGAGTTTTGAACCCTTGACATCTTGCAACTAGAGTCTATGATCATTGATAAACATATGTGGTCATATATAACAAGAAAACCATCCATACTTCAAATAAATATTTATTTAGTTTATAACGCAAACAAAGACAATAGAAACTTGTGGCATATTATCTTTCACTTTAACTGCAACTAAACAAGGGTCTCCTGATAGACACATGAAGTTAAATATGGCACGTCACCGAAGAATGACTTTCTGAATATTTTTTTTCCCAAGATCATACTCAATGAAATATTTATGATCTACTTCCAACAACACTTTTACCATTCTTCAAATATGATATCGGTCTTACACCTTGCGAAGTTCTGAACCCGATATCAGACATTTTCAATGCAATCAACTTCCTCCATGATTCTTTTACTCCATATTTCATCATCACCCAAACATCCACACTCAACTTTTCATGACAACAAAACCACACAAAGATACCCTCCTAAAATCCCCAAATCTATAGCCACACATCCATTAGTATACTCAGGTTGTGGTAGGGGTGTAAACGCGCCGAGACAACTCGCGAGCAACTCGAGATCGACTCGAAAAATACTCGATTCGACTCGATTTTAAACGAGCCGAGACAACTCGGGAGCTACTCGACTCGACTCGATTACACATTTACACCCTATATATATATATATATATATATATATATATATATATATATATATATATATATATATATATATATATATATATATATATATATATATATATATATATATATATATATATAGGAGAGCTTTATTTTCAGAACCCTGTTAAGTGCGGGAACTGCGAGAACTCCAATTTTGCATTAGAAAACATGCATGTTCATATAAAACATGTATGTTTTCTTACATACACATGCCTGCGTATTAAGGTGTTATGTAAGAAAACATACATGTTTTATATGAATATGCATGTTTTCTAATGCATAATTGGAGTTCTCACAGTTTCTGCATTTAACAGAGTTCTAAAAATAAAACCATTTTGCATTGATCTATTGCACTTAACAGGTTTTTATATAAAACATGTATTATGTGTATTAAGGTGTATGTAAGAAACAAACATTTTTATATGAACATGCATGTTTTCTAATGCAAAATTAGAGTTCTCGCAGTCCCGCACTTAACAGGGTTCCGAAAATAAGATACACTATATATATATATATATATATATATATATATATATATATATATATATATATATATATATATATATAATATATATATATATATATATATATGTATGTATATATATATATATATATATATGTATGTATATTATATATATGTATATATATATATATATAGATATATATATATATATATATATATATGTATAAAATATATATACATATAGGGTGGGGTTATTCTAAAAAAGGCCTTATAATAAAAAGTGTGACATGTGTCACCCCCTTGCCACATCATATGACACGTGTCACCCCACCCCCACCCACCCCCCCCACCCCACCCCCCCCCCCCCCCCGCACCCGCCGAAAAAAAAAAATTCCCCGCCAAAAAAAAATTTTTTTTTGGGGGCAAAATTTTTTTTTTTTCCCGCCAAAATTTTTTAGTGCATCACAGTTATAAAGTTACTGCATCACGGTTATAAAGTTACTGCATCACGTTTACTGCATCACAATTATGATTTTACTGCATCACGGTTACTGCATTCATGGTTTTAATGTTTACTGCATCATGGTTATAAAGTTACTGCATCATGGTTATAAAGAAACTGAATTATCATAAGTTTTACGCATCATATATGTATGTAACTGCATCACAATTTAAAATACGATTCTTTTTTAAGTTTTGGTGCATCTTTATTATAAGTTACTGCATCATAGTTAATAGTTTTAGTGCATCAGCTATGTTGCAGTAACTTATAACCTTAATGCACTAAAATTTAAAACTGTGATGCAGTAACTTTATAACTGTGATGCACTAAAAAAAATTTTGGCGGGAATTTTTT